>WOGP01001647.1:0-18478 GCA_015342065.1 Leptinotarsa undecemlineata | reverse complement strand
ATGTAATGAGTCATTGTTAGTTTATTGTGTAAGTAAGTTTGAAAATGTCCATATAGGACGAAACTGCAGTAACGTTAATTACAATTAAAAGTGGTATTAAACATAGAAATTTTCATTTTTCTTTTTATTATGATCTCCTACCACGTAGTAACGGCTACATCTATCAATTTATGAATGAGAAGTTCCACAGAATCTAATAATTACACAATATTTCTGTGGAATCCAAAAGATATCAATAGAAACCTTATTGACATCAAAAAAATACCTAGAATGAAATGATTAGCAATTAGGAATAGAAAAAGATATATGAAGAATTGAAAAAATACGTGTGAATCATCTCAGTAGACAGAATTAATAATGTTGAAGGCAAGAAAAATCCATTGTTCATTATTTTTATGACTTCAATTAGTTGATTGATGTTCATTTTATTTTATATCTGAATTATCGAATTGAAAAGTATCTGAATGAATTATTCCTACGAAATATAGATTTGGTGCTCGATTGAAAACTGTTCTTATCTCAACATTAGAGTCCATTCAAGTGAATAGACATCACCAATTCCAAATATTCTTGATATATTACCTTTCGAAACTCATCGGCGGCTACATTAGATATCATTCTTGACCCTGAAATGAAGTGAAATTTCTTGGCACATAGCTAAATTCACACATAAATTGAAATGAGCCTTATGATTACATTCGTTCGAATTCACAATTCAATTGCAATATCACCATCTGGCGCAGAGTTGAAAGAGTTTTGAAGTTCGTTAATACAAATTGGAATAATTGAACTTTCATTGTGTATGGATTATCGGAAAAATTGTGGATCAATATTCTAAAGCAAAAACTTTCATCAGCTCAGTCCATTCATATCATTCAATACCACATGTTTTGAACCAAAATATGTTATCACTTCCTTGCCATAGATGCCGCAATGAATGATAGTAATGGAATAATAGAGATATATAGTGATGCATTTCTCAATTGAGAAAGGACGCGTTTTTTGATGTGTGGATGGCATTATAACTACCAAAAGTCTCTGATGACCCTTCAATGAATCAAAATAAGTGTGAAGACTATATCAATGATAGACACATTTATCCCTCCCAACGTACCTACACAGTACGTTCTAGTTAACATATATTTATCTTAGACGGAGATTTCATACATTCAGAGAAACCGCACCCTGAAGAGGCATACGCCTAAAACAGGGTCCCCTTTATATCATTATATCTATGTTAGATATACTGTTAAAACCACAAATGATAAAACGTTCCTTTCACTCAGATAAAGCGCGTTGAAGACAGTTCAGTCTCAGACACACTACTGTTGGATCTTTTCTGCACTAATGAGAGATAATACTTCGAAACCGGTCTGTGCGTGATCTACTTGATTGGTTTCAGCATTTTCCTGCTGCTGAATGAGAGGAAAATGTATGCAAGACTATCCCCTTTGAAGTATCTAGCATGAATATGTGTCGGATATAATCCAGTATACAGCGTGGCGTAAATATACAGCCATAGACATAGTTTTTTTTCTCGGAAAGCATTCACCAGACCCCACTGTATAGGTAGTTGTGAGATATCAATTTTGCGAGAACTCATCGCGAAATATTCATTTAATTTTTATAAATTTCATATACATCAACTATTACACATGTGGGTGAATATGTGTATTGTATTCATATATATATATATATATATATATATATAACTATTACACATGTGGGTGAATATATAAAGGGGGTTTCCTTCTAAACTTCAGAGGGTGATACCTTTGTTCGTTTATACATGAAAAGTTTTTACGAATATATGTCCAGAGTCACTTCGTTTCTGAGATTCAGAGCGTTGATGTTAAAGAAAAAACGACATTGATAAAATATCATTAATATCCTTGAACCGATTTGAAGTAATAAGGCTCTTATTTAACCCTAACTAGTTTGAAATTATTATGTCCAGTGAAATCTCAGTGGCCACCACAGCTAACAAAATTGGTAAAAAAGTAAGCCACGGACTGGTTTTTGTAGTTTTATAAATCATTCAACTGTGAATACAACTTTATCGTCATTTGTTTTTATTCAAATCTAGCTTCGTTTTCGAAAATAAATGAAGCCACTTTGCTCATCATGAACACCTGCTTTGGAAACCAGCTGACAGTGATAGTGTTGGTCATATCAGAGGAAGTCATAGTTGTCAATTAGCAGTGATTTCATCATGAATAATTTTACTTGGGCTGAAATTCACTTCATTCATGGATTATTAGAAGATAGAAATTCGGAAGAAGTACAGATAATTCACAAGGACAGCGCATCCATGTGCTGATACATTAGAACGCTATATGCAAAATTATGTGAAACTGGGAGTATTGGTGAAAATGCAGGTGCTGAAAGAACAGAAACTGTAACAATGCTTGAACTAGAGTATATGCGATAGAAGAAGATTCTTCCAAATTATCAAGAAGATTGCACTGCAGCTGAAAGCCGTCCAAAAATCATTCTGAAAACTAACTTTCTATACCCTTATTATAGAATTATCGTTTTGTAGATGGCTGATTCATAGGATGGCACACAATGATAATTTTTTCACCAAATATTTCATTTACAGACGAAGCAAATTTTTCAAAAGATACTATTATAAACTTTCACAAAGATCATTTCAGGACCGATGAAAATCCCCACGTTATTAGAGAAAGTCATTTTCAGCAACAATTTTCATTGAACTTCTGGGTATAAATGATTGATGACTAATTGGCCCATTTTTTCTACCAGTAAGATCAGCAGATGAATCCTTCACGGACTTTTTGCGAGATTATTTACCCATTTTATTGAAAGAAGTGCCAGTTCATGTAGGAGGCAATATATAGTTCATTCACGATAGGGTTCCAGCTCATTTTAATATTCTTGTTTGTCAGCATCTCGACCCTACCCTAATCGTTTGATTAGACGTGCACAACCTCAAAATTGGCCATCTCGCAGTCCTGATATGACTCCTCTAGATTTATATTTATGGGGTCATCTGAAGGCTCTTGTTTATGAGACTCTTGTACTAGATGTGGATGACTTGAGAAATCGAATAATTCAAATGCTATCTTATAAGGAATACTCCAGGTATTTTTTAACGTGTCAGACAATTGATGACAAATCGACATCTTACTCATTTTCTCGAAGTAGCAATTGTTTTATTATTCACTTCTGCTTTTTATTTTATGTTGTTCATGGATTGTTTTCAGACGTAGTTTTGATATGAAGAAAACACAAGCCACAAAAAATTTGTAATTTCAGTTGCTTAATTCGAAAAAATTGAAAACTACGAAAAAAGTCGGTGGCGTTCTTTTTTCCTCAATATTGTTAGCTGGCAATGAGACGTCACTGAAACTAATAATTTCTATATAGTTTGGGATAAATAAGTGTCACATCATTTTGAATTACTGTGTCAAAGCCCAACCAAATCGGTGGAAGGATATTTCTGATACTTCATTGATACCGTTATTTTTCAATCTTCAATGCTGTGTATCTCACAAACAAAGCAACTCCGAGCTAATGTTCATAGAAACTTTTTTTCTTATAAAGACTTAACGAATCACCCTCTATGATTTCGTAATGTTGTCAGGAAACACCCTGAATGTCCGTACAAGTCTTCATGTGATTTTTCGTGAAGTTTAACATAATGTTTATGATATTTAACTTTTTACAATAACATTTTTCAAATCTGTTTGCTAGGTTTTAACGCTTTTATTAGCTTCACTTGTATGAATGTATGTTTGTCAGTTTGTTTGTAACTCTCAAGATCGGGATCTGTATTTGACAGAATTATCGATATTATTGCTTGATCTATTCACGGGCGGATGGCGCTGTACATAACCTCCTTGATATAATTCGAACTCACTTTATATGTATTTCTTCATTTGAAATATTTTTTTTTATCAACAGGCATGCCTGCTGCCTTATTTGTAACTCTCCTTTGCCCACCTGCTGCCTTCCTTGGGATTAGTAGCTGATTTTCAGGCTCCCTCTCCGGAATCGGATAATATCGATGGTAATTTTTCTAAACAATATACGGCTGATTGATCTCTAACCCATTTAGGACGGAGTTTATTTCTTTTCAACAAATATATTTTTTTTGTGTTTACTGCATTTGATAGGTATTAAGAGCTAGCAATTTCATAGAATAAAAATATTACACAAAAATATTTGCACATTCCAACGTTACATTTTATACAATATGTTCGTGTAATAGATGTACACATGTCTTCAGCACACCGCTATCGTTTGTTATTTTTGATAGAGTCTAAAATGGGACCTGTATTGTCATAACGAATATCATCACTAACTCTTGATGAGGAACGACTTGACACGTTCGATGATGGACGACCTCCTTGACGTGAAAGAATTTATACATAATCAGGTAATTTTTCACAATTTCCCTTCAGAATTACAATAAAGTTAATTCGTTACCTGAGCGTTTATGTAAAATCCATACATTTTGTATTGTAGTAGATCTGTACCTACCATTGATGAGTTATATTAGCAACAGCTAATGGTACTTGTATCTGGATATTTTTTCTCAGCTTGAAAAAACCTTTTTACATGGTTCAAAGGATGTTCACCATATTTTGTTGATGCAAGTGTAACAATAATATTATCATTCCATCTGATTAGTATCGTTCCGTGAGTCCTATCCACTGTTGTTGCATATTCTCCTCTGGGTTGCTTTTGTTCTGATTGCTTTTGTGGAAGGGGACATTCTCGCGGTATACAATTTTCTCGAATAGTGCCTGTTGCGCCATATCCAAGACTTTTCAAATAAAGCAATAAATGCAAACTTGTGAATAAATTGTGAAAAAAAGTTATATCTCAGATATTTTTTATTGCAGATTCTTAGTTCATCTATCATTTTCACCAATAGCGCGGCACATTTACCAAATACTTTTTTGTAATCATCTGGAATATTATTGTCACTTTGAGTTATCAAACTCCAAATCTTGTATCCAAATCTTATAGGCTTACATTTTGTAAAATGTTTGCATGCGTGTCTAACATAATATCACACCATGATTTCGTCAAAATTTAGACCTTGTTCTGAAACGAAGTGATGCATTATTTTTTTTTCAAAATGTTCATGAGTGGTCGAAATATTTATCGGACAAATCAAGATTATCATTAGTCACACAATGCACATAACGACAAATTGAAATAAATCGGTCACGTCGCATAGCAGACTTTACCATTTCATTTCCCATATCATCACTACTATCCCAGTAAAAATTTTTCCCTGGTAAAATATTGTAGCTCGCTAATATGAGAATTCCGAGAAAACATTTCATATCATTGGAATCTATTGAAAAATTTTCTGCATTTTTTATGGCGGCTATATCTTCTAGTTTCAGTAACTATTGATGATATAATATCATTGTCAATAAATAACTCAAACATCTCACTAGGAGTAATGCATTTGAAGTTTTCATAGTTATTTTGAGGAAACTGCTTTTCATTGGAAACTACGTCACCAATTATCAAGTAAATATTGTTGTAATCAATTTTTTTTACAGAGTCAACAGGCTCTTGTTCTTTCTCGGGTTCTTCTAGATCTTCGGATATAATTCCATTATCAGCTGTATTGTCTTGTTGATGAATGCTTATTTCGGATGCAGCTCGCAACTGATTTGCAGACAATTTATCAACAAGACCACCTCCGTCTTCATCTGCAGAGTCTTCATCCATCAGTTCGGCCGGTTCTGGGGGTTCAATATAGATTTCACAAACGTCTAAATCATCTGCATAAGCCATTTGCAGAGCCTATTCGAGTGTGAGTCCGTCACTAAAAAATAAATATAAATTTGAAAAGGCGGTATTCATAAAGACTGGCGTTGCATTTTCGCAATGCTCTTAACTAAGCAACAAAATCACATGACTATTGAATTTCGAAGTTTCTAAATGGTCACTGATGAATAATTGAATCACTTGCCTATTGAATCTAAATGAAAGATCAATAATTCCTATTAAAAACAATGGAAAAATTCTACTTACACAAAATGGAAGTCCATAGCGAGATGACAAATTTAGAACACTAACACAGAACGGTCAACTGTCAGAGAAAAACTTCAGTTCTAGACCATACATTCATACCAATCTATTAATAGTAATGCATTTACCACCTACACTGTTGACATTTCATGAAAAATATTTATTTATTAGATAACAATATTACAGTTATGCGTTGGGTTTTCGCAACGCTAGACGTTAATTGGTTAAGTATAGATAAAATGAATATAGTTTTGAAAAACTAAAGAACACGCTTTCATAGCACACGAAACTAAAAAATTAAAAATGAATATAGTTAAAAAAACTAATAAACACGCTTTCAAAGAACATCGAACTAAAAAGTTAAAAAAAAATTTTAAATAAATTTCAAACATTAACGAACGAAAAATATTAGTAATATTGTGAAAAAAGCGTGGGCGCTTTGTGCCATATTTTTTGTATATCAAGCGCTCGTGGCTCTTTTCACAATAATACTAATAATTTTCCTTCGTTATTGTTTTAAGATTCAAAAAAGAATATTTATAAATTTTCAGTTTGATGTTTTTTGAAAGCGTGTGTTTAAGTTCATTTAAACTATGTTTATATTTTTTTCTGTTATTATTATCGACCGTACATTCATTACTGTACTCGTAACATGTTCACAAAATACATTGTGTTACACTTATTCACAATCAACGATTCTGCATTCATAAACTGCGTCGACATCGTACAAAGAGTCGAGGAAAACCACAGAGTTACGACCAAACTTACCACACATCCATTCAAAAGTGCAACAAAGGGTCATTTCGTCGCTTCGCCGTTTTCGCTAGGTGAGCTATTGTTTGTTGAACCAGAGATAAAGTTGTATGCAGATTTCCATCCGGAACATGATATTACACGCTGCGGAACGAACAAAACTGATTCAAGCTCAGAAAAACGCGGATCTACTTGATTTCCAGAACTTCCTCGAAAAAACACCGGTATAATTTATTTCATATTCAGTCTGTAGTTGCATTCTGTAGAGTTAATGCAGGACGTTAGATCCTGACATGAAATTAGTCTTTGTGCAAGAATATAATGGATTTACATTTGCGTGGACGTTAGGTTATAAAGATAGAGCACATAATGATGAATGGAAACGAATGCAAATGGGTGGGCTTCACGAACAAACGAAATTTCAGCAATCAGAATATACAGAATATGACTTGATATCAGAAGAAGGCTAGAAAAAATACACGGAAACAATCACTGCCTGAGCTGAGTTTTTTTTATTACTGAGCCTATTCCAGTAATTGAAAATAGTGAGGGACTGGAAATATTGACAATTTCTTAAAACTGTTTTTCTATATTCTTTCTTTTGATAAACTTCATAATGATTTTTTATTTCATTTTATCTGTTTGTTAGTTTCCTTCATTGTACTTATATTATTATATATCTCATTTTGAACATTTTTACTCGTTTTATCAGTTCTACTTCATCCACTATTATATAACCTCAGTTATAAATGTTGACTATTAAATTTTATGATGTTATACAGTCTATACAATAACTGATAACTGAAGTATATGCAACTCCAAAGTCCACAACGGATGTCCCTGACTCGTTTGGTTACATGTCATGGAAAAATATACAAATGCAGATCCATGTAAATAATTTCGTTTATTACTTTTTTTATCTGTTTTTGAAAGAAAAAAGATACTATTATAATTGTTGTAATATTACGATCAACTGATAAATTTAAATAGGCCTGCTTCTTGATACCAATAATATCAATATAATTCATTTCAAAATTTTCTTTTCCACTAGGTGTAGGTGAACGATTTCCAGAGACTTGCTTTCTTTAAAGAAAAAAATCATATTGAAATTGTTAAAAGGATATTCAAACCACTTTTATTAAGTGTTAAAAAACTTAGAAAGTTCATTTCTCCTTTCTTCATTATGATTTCCTGACACGTAGTAATGGACTATTTATCGATATTCAAACATTGACAAAAAATTCATGATGACATTTTTTACTTGACATATCGGGACATATACATTAAAACCTCCAAGAAATAGTAAATTCAACTTTTGTGGTAGTGAAATAAAATGAATAATTGTTGAAAATTCACTTCTCCACAGACAAATCTTCTCAAACTCATCACCAAATAAGCCTAAGTATGAAAAGTCGAATAATATTACTATGAGAGACATTCAGTCAAATCATAAAGCGATTGACGACATCAAATGCGTTTGATTGAACGTTTTCATAGTACTCATATGCGAGAACTGAAATTTTGGATAGGTTACACCTGCCGATTTTGAAAAATATATGAGGGTAATTGTGTGAATCCGAACGAAACAAACGGTAATCTCACTTCTTTCTACAGTTGCAGCCTTTCGAATATTTGAAATAATAAGGTTTTTTTGAACAATACAGTCTAGAATATCACTAATATTCATTCACATCACCTTCTCACCCCATTTGATTATTCGTTCACTAGTCACATATCTACACCATAAGTTCATATACCTGTTAGCGAGCCGCCCCAGTTCCGCACGGGTACAATGCTGATACTAAATATAAATTCACCCACCGAAAATCCAAGGCATAATATTCAAACACAGTTATGAAAGAGTAAGTTTATTTTATCAACGCGCCTATTTTCCCTGCGGCTGGCGACTCAGTTGTAATATTTATAATTTTTTTTATTGCACATCTACAACATAAAATTAACCCACACACATAATTTCAGCCTCCATGAATATAGCGATACGGAGAAACAGTAACGAAAATGTAAATTTCATATGTTAACGCTCTTCTTTTATCCCCAGGAGGGAGGGACGTCGCAGTGGAAATATTTGAAAATCCTTCTTAATTACATATCTACAACAAGAATTGAACCCACATACATAATTTCAGTCTCCACGAATATACCCGTACGGAATAACAGTGACGAAAATGTAACTTTTATATGTGAACGCTCTTCTTTCATCCCTAGGAGGGACGCCTCAGTTGGAATATTTGAAAATCTTTCTAAATTATATATTCACAACATACAACAAGAAGTGAACCGACATACAAAATTTCAGCCTTCTTTTATATAGCCGTACGGAAGAACAGTGATGAAATGGTAATTTTCATATGTGAATGCTCTTCTTTTATGCCCAGGAGGGACGCCTCAGTTGGAATATTTGAAAATCCTTCTTAATTACATGAATTGAACCTAAATACATAATTCCAGCCTCAATGAATATAGCGGTTTGGAGAAACAGTGATGAAAAGGTAATTTTCATATGTAAACCGCGACTGGCTCCTCCGTTAGGCTATTCAAAAATCCTTTCTTATTTTACATCTACAAAATAAAACAAACAAACCTACATTCGAAATTTCAGCCACCGAAAATATAGCAGTACGAAGAAACAGTAATTTCAATATGTAATTGGCTCCCCTTTTACTACCAGGGGGAATCTTAAGTTGAAATATTTGAAAATACTTTCTTAATATGCATCTGAGACCTGAATAGTACCTACTTACCAAATTTTAGCTTTCTAGGACTTACCTGTACGGAGAAGCAGAGATGAATAGGTGAGTATAAAGGTGAGTATAAGTATAAACTAGTGATATTTCAAAAAAAAAGCAGCTTCGTCAGTCAATGAAAATTTTGATAGGAATAATGTTGAATTCAACTGAAATACTTTTGTTCGTCTACAGTTTGTATTGTGCAAAAAAAGGTGAGAAGTTGCAATTTTCTGACCTTTGAAGGGCTATAATCCTGTAAATGAGGGAGATAATCGTTTTATTATTTCGGATTCATAATATACACGTAAGTATATATAAAATCTCTATGAAAATAATTGCATGCAGCCCATATGAGATTCCACCAAATATTTCTATTATGGCTTTCTCTATCTGAATTTCGAAAGTTATAACTTGAAAAAATTCTATTAAGGAAATAATTTCAGAGTAAAACTTTTTTTTTCTCCCCCATGGAAATGTGCAAGAAAGTTTTTTTCATAAAAGCTAATCTCATAGAAACGAAGTTTTTCCAAAACTAGTGAAAATTGTAACTACGAATTGTAGTAGGGGGTTATGTAATGCAATAGTGACGTAATATAAAGATAGATGTGAGCAATACAAAGATAGTGATGCAAAAATAGGTAGTCAGGAAACATTCAATAGAAACAAATTTTAATAAAGCAATAGCTTGTTCAAAGATATTTGGAATCACTAAAATGTTTCAAATTATATTGGTGAAAGGTTCTGTATTGTACTTTTCGTAAATAGTGTCATTTGCAAGGTTCAGTTTATGCATAGAAGTAAGATCAAGACACAAACAGAAAAGAAACATTCTCTATGAACATTGAATTAAACAAAAAACACAGTTTGATATAAAGAGAAATAGAGAAATCATTGATTTCTCTCAATTTCATTTTTCAATTTGTCACTTCAAGGACCCATAAAATATTATTTGAGCGATGTTTTATTGAGTATTTGATTGAAACGATTAGCTCCGTATCACAATCACATCATTATGATATTTTCAACACGTTGGGTCAATTATCCCCAATAAAATTTCCCCCCCTTGATAAAATTCTTCAAAAATTAATAATATTCGAGTAATATCCTTTATATTCCATATGTTTTGTATTACTGAAATTAGAGATCAATTCGCTATGAAGCCTTTGTCTATCATGATGGAACAATTGGATTATTAATCCAGATGTCCATTTTTCGTTCTTTTGTTATGATCATCTTTTTCTGAAATAAATATTACTTGAATTTTTTCCAACACCAAATTTTTAATTTTAACACCTCGACACGTATTTCGATCACCAAGTGATCATCTTCAAGAGGAAGATTAAACTGAAAAACTTGCGAGTTAATCCTATTTATGCTATACAGGTATACCACACCTATGTCTTATCTAATAATCTTAAATTATATGATGAAGCACTCAATTCATTCGCTTATTTGATTTAATCTCATCCAAAGAAATGTTGTTCAAGTTGAAAGGGGATCAATTTTCTGGAAAGAAAGATTATGGCTTCCTACCCTTTTTCACTTTCGAAACAATTGTTTCTCTCCCTTTGTTTGGAAGATTTCTGCTTTTTTTGTATAAAAATTATTCCTCCCTTAAAATATAACCCTCTCAATTCAAATATCCTTCAATTGCTTTCTTGATCATATTCATAGTATTGAGAATGAACAGTATCAATTCCGAAATCTATCTCAGGAAAATACTATTTTAGTATGTATCCTGGCAACAGGTTTATATTACGACCTTCCTGTATTTTAGGAGCTCTAGTCCTCGCAATTCAATTCTCCAAACCCCTAATGAATTTTTATCACAACAATTACATGAATTTGGGTGAACACAACTAACGTCCCATGTAAATAATACCTAGGGACTCACCCAGCCTGCCTTTTAATTAAAGGCAATTACTGTTCATCATAGCAATTCCCAATGGGACCCTTTCGTGTATTACAAATTTAGCGAATTTGATCCAGTTCGAGTTAGGTGTTTCGAACCATCATATCGAAATATAGCGAATCTCATGAGTACTCATGTGGCACTTCACTGGGAGAATTTCACTCAACAGTTTACAAAATTGCAAAGCGTGTTTCGAAAAACAAGAACTTCATCAGGTGTGGTCACCACACGAATGAAAAGCGTTTATATAACATTCATGAAGAAGTTGTTTGAAAGTACATTAGAAGTGCAAACTTTCACGATATAATGTTTGTCAACTAGTAGTGATTACATCAGTACCATGCATTTTTTTAAGTCAAAACACAACAAGAGGTGTACTGTAATAAAAAAAAATTTGAAACGTGTGCCTTTGAGGTACACAATAGACTCACAATATATTTTAATGATATGTTGTATAATCTACATTCCTCCTTATACATAATGTTCGCTAATAATTTAACAATACAGGGTGTTTCTCATCTACGGTTAGAAACTTCCGAAGGTGATACGTTAGGTCGTTTTAAAAAAAAGTTCTCATGAACATATGCTCAGAGTTGCTTCCTTTCTGAGATACAGGGAATTGAAGTTGAAATTTGTTGCAGTTATTTGAAGTATGGCGCGTATTTTGCCTTAACTAGATTGAAATTATCAGGTCCAGTGGAGCCTCAGTGGGCACCAGAGCCAAAAATATTGGCCACTGACTTGTTGTTTCAGTTTTCAATTTTTTTATATTAAACAACTGAAAATACTACTTTTTCGTTGTTTGTGTGACAGTGATAATGTTGCCTCATCAGTGGAAATCAAAGTTGTCAATTGCCAGTAATTGTATCATGAATCATCTGAAGGAACAATTAGTTCATGTAAGTCTTAACTTCCTACATTGTAGGTGAGTAGACTGACACCTATCAGAAACTGCCGCAATATGTATTCAATTATTGAAACACTCCTGCAGACCGGTTTCGAGGTGTTTGGTCATTCATAAGTGAAAGGTAGTATTATTCTACTGTGTAGGGAGTTGAGACTGGCCGGAACGAAAAGTTCCTTCAGATGATTTGATTCATAGCCACTTTTCAAGTATGCCCGCTAACTATATGTGACTTCCCTTTCACGAGGAATTGAAAAAATTTTGGATATGCGGTTGGTTACTCAGTTCACAGGCAGCCTAGTATGATACTCTGAAAGAATTCGATTTTCAATTATCGGAAATGATCGACTTTATGTTGATGATACAAACTATCTTGCACTGACGAGTGAACAAACAGCCCGAAACCGGTCTGCGAGTGTCTTGCAATAATTGAAAATCTATTGCGGCAGTTGTATCGCCAACAACATATGCAGGAATAACTTCAGTGACGAATTCTGACCCTTGTCAGATATAATCCAACGCCCTTCGTGGTATTAGCCAAAGGAGTATTTTGTTTTCTGATAGGTGTCGATCCATTAACCTACAGGGTCTCTAGTTGAGCCTGGCCTGAACGAATTTTTCCTTTAGATGATTTGATTTGTAGCCAGTCTTCAAGTATGCCCACTGACTATATGTGAAAACTGTATTCATGTATTAGCAAATGGAAATGTGAATGAAGCACGGAGAATTCACCAGGACATATATCTCAACAGAAATATTCCATGTGCTGATAATTTCAATATAGTTCGGGCTGAATAAGCGCCTTATTACTTCAAATAACTGTAGCAAATTCAACCAAATCAGTGTGAGGATATTCATGATATTTTATAAATACCGTTTTTTCATTCATATGAACATTTTTTTAAAAAACGACCCAACAAATCATCGTCTGTAGTTTCGTACCGCAGCGCAGTTAGGAAACACCCTCTGTATGAATCAAGCAACTATATCAGTAGAACAGAAACCTGACAGAAAATATATCTACCGAGCTGATTAAAAAAATTGTGAGCCACGTTTTGTTTTGAAAGCGGCCTATTTTTCTCTATTCCATTCCCATATATGTTATGGTATACGGCTAACAATTTTCAGTGGCAAAAAAAGTATAGGGTTGATTGTTAATGACGATTTTCGTGATTGTAGCATAAATTTTTTCAGTGACTTGAAGGTCATCATAATGATTCTGAGTATATATCTACGAATCGCTCCTGTAAATTCGTGAAAATATTGGAAAATATCATTCTCATTTTGAAACTATGATACGAGGAATGATGATTATCGGATAATAACCCGGTAATGACTTCCTATATCAGTTAGTATTTCCCTTGATTTATCTTGTATACTAAAATTCTAAATGCAGTGAAAAAAATGGATCATATGAGATTCAAAAACAGTCGAATATTTTTTCATAAGCAACTTCGTTTACACTCTTGACGTGAATGATTTTTTCCACCTGTATTGCTATAACAATAAGTAATTATGTAGGTATATTTTCTGTCAGAAATTCTGCTTTCTCATCATACTTCAGTTTTCAGTATTTTCGATTTCTACATTTTAGCATTCAATTTTGTATGTACCATTTTTATATTGATGTTATTATGACTATGACATTAGCAATTTCATTTATATAATATTTTATCTCTGATGTTCATCAACACTGTGATTGTACCTTCTAATTGTATGAGCTTATGTATTAAGACTTGTGAAGTATCTTTCCATCTATCATATCTATAATAATTTCTGTTGGAAACATAACTGACATTGAAGTGATTTGGATTCAATATCTTGTCGTCTCGAATACTGTCCACTTTAGCAAACACTTCAATTTATGAAGCTATAGAAAACTACACAATTTCCTGATGAGTATTGAATATATTAAGTGATTAGCGGTAGAATCAGATCACGGTTGTATTCAACCGTGCTCTGATCTAGATCTGATAAAAAGTGATTCCAAACACCAGAACTGCGATGCTCTTCTCGACGAACGTGTAATCAACCAATTTGGTGTCCTCAACAGATTTAGTGGACCAACACCTAACTTCGAGATTCATCTATTCTCATCCAGCTGGGTATACTTCTACTTCCAGTTCAAGACAGATATCAATGGTTTAAAATTGTCAGAAAACTCTCTCGTGAAAATTTATAACAATTTTTTTGACAATTCACACTGTCCTATATGCCATTTCAGAAAAGGAGCATCAATTTTTCTGATTGAACATATACTCAAAGCCCATTTGAAGTAAAATCAGAAAGAAATAACTCATATTCACTGGTTAGGTTTTGTCCTTTTCATTCATTTTTCATCAGTTATAATGTTGATGTTAGATATGAAATTTAGGAAAGAAAGTTTTTGGCTTTCTACCACTCAATCGTGATACAATAAAATCTTATTGTATTCCCAATCGGGAATCTTCCAAAGATAGAATGTTCAGATAATGCAAAGGAGTTACTTTCAAATAGAAACTAAAAATAACCCTTTTTGAAACAGTTTCTTCATGTAGTGTTTTTCGTTTAATTCAGCGTTCATATGAAAGTTTTCGTTCCGGACGTTTTCTTTTGTGTAATTTAATGGTTATATGAAAATTGCCGTAGAAAGGGCTATTTCTTTCGGTTCATGTCTGAAAGTAGCATTTTTGCATGATCTACACATCTCCGTATGAACTTAGTTTGTAAAAATGATTGCTTTTTTCCTTCCTTTGAAGGATTCCCAAATGTTTTCGTTTCAAATTGGAGTAGTGAAAAGCCAAAAACCTTCTTTTCAAATAAATATTCACTTTCAAAAATATATTCCTTACAATTCAAACAAGATTCCTATGGCTGGGATAAAAATCGTACTTTTATGAATTAATTGTGTGTTTTTTTCAAGATGTTTTCTAGATTGGTACTGAAAAGCCCTAAGGCAAGTGTCACACGGTGATACATCGGATGCCTACCAGTGAGAATGACAGTGTACCGGGTAAGAGAAATATAACTTCTTTCTTTCAATATATTGTGTAAGAATCCTATGAATTATATCAGATTCGATTCCATTACGAATGTTTGAAATACAAACGGAATAGAGAAGAGCGTTTTTCGTATAATTCAGCGTCCAAATAATAGTATCTGACCGTCTAAACTATTACGTTCTAAAGAGAGGTACAGTCAGTAGGACTTTATTTCGAATATTCAGATTATGTACATCTGTACGGTAAATTATTTTCTTATATGAGTAAGAGGTAACTTGTTTTCTAATTATTTTATCCCTGTCCTTGACAAGGACTGAAACAGTTCCTCCCACCTGATTGGGATTAGAATTCCATTCCACAATTTTACTCGATAATTGGGTATCCTTCGCTTCGGAAAGGCACCGAACGAAATCAGAATTCACACGAATTGATTCATCGTTTCAAAACGTAGCCCGATTACGTTCACATTGAAATCTGCTTAAGTCATCAAGGGCGGATACAAAGGGAAGGGAATCATGAATGCAATGCCCCATTCTGGATGGTTTTGGGTTCTGTAGAAGAGGTCTAAATATGATAGTTTTTCTATTTTTTTTCGAATATCTTCTATATATTGATGCGGATCAGAACGTTTTTTATATGTATTGATATATGTTATTACATGTTCACAAGATATCAAGCCATTGATGTTATATTTTTTACCGATTGGGTACACCAGGTACTCAGTGTAAAAAGTTTCATTTGTTTTGTTATTTTGATTTTTTACCAACAATCACGAATGCTATAAACAACGACAATATTACAGTGTCGAAGATGACTAGAAAAAAAGGATAACAACACGATTCCAAATATACACTTCGATAGCAAGGTTTCTTATCATTTCCCGAAGAAGTTTTTCAGTAGCAAGACACATGATACAGATAGTAGGAACGGACCAAGCTCAAATTGGAACGGGGAAATTTTTGGTGAAGACTAGTTTTTGGAAAAAAAGTATTTTGACTTTCTACTCTTTCATCATCATAAAAACATATGTTAGCTTTCGAAAAATGAAACAGTTATAACTTCAAAGAAAGTCATTTATAGATACAAAACGAAAAGAAAAATAATTCGAAATAACTATTTTCTAAGACCTGAACATCGAATTACATGAAAATTATGTTGAGTTCGCGTGCGAAAGAAACTTTTGTGCATGATCTACACATTTTTGTTCAATGGAAGTGAATTATTTTTTCTACATGTTAGTTTCCCAATTTCCTTTCGTATGATGTGACAGTAGGAATCCAATAATCTACCACCCAAAAATGTTGGCACCACTTGTACAGCTTCGAGTGAGCAGAAAAAAAAAAATCAAACTTCTTTCGGGAGTCAAACTTGAAACGGAAAGTTAACAGGTTTTGCTTTAGCTCATATCAGTAATGGTATGCAGGTCGACTCCCAAAATTGTTTGCTTCTTTTTATTTTCCATCCAATATAGTATTTTTATATCCGGAAAGTACAATTTCACTGCACATGTGTTCAATAATAATCACTTTTTCACATGTTT
Source organism: Leptinotarsa undecemlineata (assembly GCA_015342065.1). Lineage (NCBI taxonomy): Eukaryota > Metazoa > Arthropoda > Insecta > Coleoptera > Chrysomelidae > Leptinotarsa > Leptinotarsa undecemlineata. Next base: position 1,620 of record WOGP01001647.1, on the reverse strand, counting down.
AATCTACCAAATTATTTTTCTAGAAAATTTACTCAGTCGAATGTGGATTGACGTGATTGACAGGACTGCAAGTAGAGATGGTGTTCCATAAGTGGCATGAGAAGAACCCATAGCTTCACAAAAAAATTAATTATTTTCTGTGAGCAAGAAACTTCTGGATCGCTGTTTCTCATCAGAGCTCTGTTTAATCAATGAATGCTAATTTGAGCTGAAATATCAACCACCCTTCACTGTATACCCGCAAGCACATTCGAGCCAATTAAAAATCAGCATTTTCCACATTTTTTCATTGAAAGGGTTCTATTTGAAGTTCTCGTGTGAATCTGCACTTCGAGATCTTCGGAAAACCCGAAAATTATTATTACATTAGAAATGGTTGCACGTCTCTAGTTTAAATGCCGAACGAACATAAAGAAAATGGAACTTTTATTTCCCATGGATCCAGCTGAAATCATCACAAACCAAATGAGTTTTTATATTAAATGCAAAGTGCCTTCTTCAATAGACGCCCCGTCTCGCAAGATTAAAACTGCTTTTGATTTAATGCTCAGAGAGTTTATTAAATTTTCGAATTAGGTTTTCAGCGTGTTACTCGAGAGCTTGATAGAGAGGTGTTTCAGTGAAAATCTACTCGGACGGCTATAAAAAAATTGTGAATATTACCAGAACAAAGTATTGATCGAAACTGTAATGAGTCTGAATAAAGGTTTGTTGGATAACTGAAATGATTTTTTCTTCTGTTACGGAACCAACATTTACTTAGAAAAAATATTGGATCTCTAAACTAGTTAACTATATAACTGAAATCGGTATCTTCAATATATTTACTTTTACTTATATTTTGTTTTTCAGGTGAATGAAATCATGCTAGAACATTCAATAATCATCCACAGAATATTTACTATTGATAATAGTATGTCATTCGATGCTCGTATTTCAAATTAAATACTAAACTCTCATCGGTATGTTTTGTTTGAAGAAAGTTTTCGAAAGAATTGAGTTTATATTAGCATAGATAGGAAATTTATTTGTGGATAGATACCTCTCATGGTTTTCGAAACACAGTTTTTACATTACAGAAGCGAGCTGTGGCAAAACTTATGAAAGGTTTTGAACCATCATTTAATTCACAAAAGCTATGAATATCCACGATACTTTTTATACATGAGAGACAAAATGTATAGTGCTGGAGTTGGCTAGTCGATGCAGCGCTGTCTTGTTTTCAATCATAGATGCGTTTGTGCCTGGGCTCTAGTTCAAAACTGAACTCTGTGCATCCAATGAACAAAGTAAACCAAACAAAGATATATGCGTGATCGAAGCATGATCACTACGCACATTTGCATTTATTGGGTAAAAAGAAACAAGCCTTCTCACATATAAACATATAAAAAAAATGGAGGTGAAGACGGAACATAACCGCCTACCTAAAATGCAGAAGCATTTTACTATAACGATTCGGATAGTGGCAAAGGACAAATCCTCACCGCTGATCGCTTGAACACTCCTTGAGGGGTTTTTACAGTTACCACCAGTACTACACCGTCAGTACCTGGGTGAATATCTAAGACACGGCCGAGCTGCCAGCGGGAAGGTGGTAGCGAATCGTGCTTTATCAAG
>WOGP01001646.1:0-18482 GCA_015342065.1 Leptinotarsa undecemlineata | reverse complement strand
AAATTTTTTGTTTGTAGCTTGTATGTTAATTCCTTGTAATTTCAGTTTTTTGTGTTTAGTAAAATTGCTATTTTCGTTTAGTCTTTTATTTTTTCAGGGATTTCAAATCAATTTATATTATATTAGACAATGGAAGTCCGAACTGATGTAATACATCTAAGTCTTCTTGGGATTGATTGACAGTGAGTGTTCCTTACCCCACAGTTCTATTAATTTGAGTCCATCATCTCATAGAAGTAACTGACAACGGGAAATAAAGATTTATTATTATTTTTATCAGATAGAAACAAGTTTTAGAATTAGGGGCTAGTTTACTTCATCTTCCGAAGACGCTTACTTGGTTGGTGAAACGTGTGGTGTAAGGGAAAAGTGCTTGTTTTGGATTATATTCGTAGTAGAGTAAAGTTTTTATAAAGAATCGCTCAGGGAAGGTTCAGACGGCAACTTCAATGCCAAACCTTAGTTACACTAATAAAAACCTGCATATTTTTTTTCATTGAGGTGAATTTCGGCGACAGAAAACATTAATCAAGTACCTACTCTGGTATAGACGCATCACGGATATATCCGTCGTCTAACATCAGGTTGTCGGCAGTCTGTGCCTATAATCTAGTAGTCTCTTTTACTTCATTTCACAAGTATATTTACATTGGCTCGAGATGCACGAGCAATGATTGCGTAACACGTGCATTCACACGGTGCATCGACCGACATCGTACTTTTACATCCTGGAGAGGCATAACCAAAAGGTTTTGAAGGTCTCCTTCTGCGTTCTGGTAGTAAACGATCTGGTTGAAAGCTTCGGCTTTCTCTTATTGTTTGTGGGAGTCACTGAAGGACATGAAAGTAGTGAGAATTATCAGAGAGAAGTCCTTAAAAAATTTCTCTCATACAGAGTGGGCAATCGAAAAATTGCCATAATCGTCATAGAAATAACACAGATCTGCAAAAAGACTATTTAAAAAATTGTTTTGATTTCTTTAACTGATCTTTATGTAGTTTTTTGCGCTGATTTCAAAAATGACATTTGTTTTTATCTATCACGTAAGGTTTGCCTACAAAATAAGGATAAAATATTAGAAAAAGTACAAAAAAAACGAGGATTTATTTTAATTATTTTAACATGAAGTAAAAGCAAAGAAAAACAATGCTACGTTGCTAAACTAAGCATAACAGTGATACACAAGTGTTTGCATAGCGATGTGTTCTTGTGAAATTTCCCTTTTTAACATCCAACAATAGTATTTCTTTTATGTCTCGATGAAACCGTTCTCCTTGTTCCCCACTTACAGCGCCTAGATTTTCGGGAAAGTAGTTCAGATGTGGATGAAGTAAATGAACTTTGGCACTCATGTTGTAAAGCTTGGGTCTTTTTTGTTTCTAAGAAAGCCTGTCAAAAGAAGTTTAAATGTTTTTCAGGCATTTTTTTCTTTCATTTCCATTTTAGTGACGAAGCTTTCAACTTTCAAAAGTTTTCTTCTGTCAGGCCCAACGAAGACTCCTTCTTTTCGTTCATCATCGGATATACCAAGAATTTTTTCAGAAATATACCTGAAACAATCTCCATCTCCGTCTAATGCTTTCACAAACTATTTCATCAGCCCCAATTTGATATGGAGTGGTGGAAGTAAGATTTTTCAAGAGCCACTGAACTATATTTTTCAATATTTTCAACTCCAGGAATAAGACCTTTTCTTATTATTGGCCACATCTGCTTGACATAGTGTTGTTTCCTGTCGCGGCTATCCCATTCACATAGGAAACATGGAAACCTAGTGTAACCACTTTGTTGACTCAGTAACATTGAAATAACTTTCAAGTGTCTACAAATGGTCCACTTATGATCAAAGTAGCTGAGCTTATTAAGAACAAATTCTAGATTTTCGTGACATTCTTTCAAATGGACTGAGCGTTCAACAGGCACAGAAGCATATTGGTTCCATTGTAATGAAGTACAGCTTTCAAACTTGTTTTTGAGGAATCGATGGAAAGTGAAAACAGAAATGAAAAACTATTCACCTACCACGCAGTAACGCTACATTCATCAAGGTATCGATGAAAAGTCTCCATTTCTCTGGTTCATACGTGATGTTGAACATTTCCATGACGTCCGGTCCGGGAAGGACGTATGTCTTTCTTTAAGTCTAGACCCTAAAACTTCTGCTGAGTCCTTTGGGAGGCCCTGATCTCGTACTAAGTCGTTGAAGTGAAATTTGTGACTTATCTATAGGTGAAAGAATTTTTTTACTATTTTTTCCGTAATCTGCACAAAAAATACAGTTGAAATCACTAGTTAAATATCCTACAATTTTTTCATCGCAGACATGTGTTATGAAATTCACCATTTATGAGATTTTAAGTGAACAATGGCTGGATCCAAAACTTCCTATTTCTTAAAAGGATACACAAGCATGTAGTCACGACAAAATCCATTTTGAAGCTGATTCTCAGCAAATATTCAGTTGAATAAACAGCGGACGAATTTCAACCGACTATTTTTTCACCGACATTGAAAAGTTGCCAGTGTGCGGCTAGCCTAGTCCTCCCCTCTTAACTTTTGAACGAAACAAGCTATGGAGGGTGGGTGAAATTCAGGTAAAAAAATACTACTTCTACTATGTTTTGGTCACTTGGGCATCATCAACTTTTTTTAAATGTGAAGGGGGTCACGTGGCTGCTCTTTTTGAAGGCTTTCCGAGTTTCTATCCAACACCGCTGTATTTGTGAAAATTGGCGATGCCGTTTCAAACTGACAAGTGTTTGAAATATGCTTCAAATATGTTACAAATAAATTTTAAATATAAATAACTTATTGACTGAAAAAAGTTGGTTTTGGAATTCCGGAAGTTATTAAATGGCAATACTGCAACACTCATCTGTTATTCGGCCCATAAGTTCCTGGAGTGACGTACACGTTAGATTTCATTTGTCCCCACAGAAAAAAGTCCATAAGTGTCATATCTAGGTCACCAGATATGACACTTATGGACTTTTTTCTGTGGGGCCATTCAATGGGGTCACCGTCCCGGAAAATTCTCGTTAAGCCATTTTTGGACAAGTCTGTAGTAGTGAGGCGGTGGACCATCTTGTTGTAAGGTAACATCCATGGTAAATTCATTTAGGTTTGCCCCAACTATTTCATGAATACTGTGATGAATCTGATTTCAGAGCATATTCAAATACAGATGCCCAGTTACATTTTATGCCATACATATTGGACCTATGATATGGTCAGCCAAAATACCAGCACATTCGTTGATCTTCTCTGGAGTTTGAGTATGACCCTTTCATAAAACGTGAGGGTTGACGTCTGATCAATAACGCACATTCTGTCTATGTACTGTTCCATTTGGAAAAATAACGTACTTTTATCACTAAAACGAATGGAGTTATTGTAATCGGGATTTTGGGTTATGCGGTCAGACATGACCTCACAAAACTGCAGGCTTCTTTCCCGGTCGTCTTTTGGTAATTGACAGAGAATGTTTGATTTATGTGGGTGAAATTTGTGTTTTGTAAGATATTTTGTCACAGTGGTCGTAGATAGGTAGATAAACAAGAGCTGCCAGAACGTCAATTTGCATTCTTCTGAAATAGATTTTCTTCCAGATCCTTTTTCATTCATTACGCAACCAGTCCTTTGAAATTTATCGACCAATTCCCTCAAATAGGTACGAGATATTGGATTATTTGGGAAGCGTTCGTTGAATATTCTTTTTGCTTCTTGGTAATTACGCCTAGCTTCAGGGTAAATAACAATTGCTTCGGTTTTTTCTTCTGAAGGACGAGGACGAGGAATCTGAAAATCAAATAGAAATGCTGAATCCTATGGAAAGTCTCAAAAGTACCGATATGATTACCGTCAATATTAGACTGACATTGAAATGAATTGCTATTTGGAGGCTCCAGAAAAATAACTAAGGTATAAAAAACGGAACAAAAACCAAAATTTAAAATACCAATAATATGCGCACCATTTTCACCACAAAAAATTGGCTTTCCGACCAGAATCGGAGCTAAAATTCTGCTGCAATTAACAGTTAAAATAATTCATTTTGCAATTATTTGGATAACGCTTGTCATTTTGAAGCGGCTTGGCCGATTTTCACAAATACAGCGGTGTTGGATAGATAATCGGAAGGCCTTCAAAACCAGGAGCCAAATGACCCTCCTTCACTTAAAATAAGTTGATGGTGCCCTCTTGACACTGGGCCACGTGACCAAAATTATTTTCATGCCAAAACGCAGTAAAAGTAGTACCTTTTTACCTGTATTCGACTTGACCTCGATAACTTGTTCCGTTGAAAAGTTAGGGGGGTACCTTTTTACTTCATCATTGTATATACATACGTATATATGTATAACCTTCTCGTGCCTAGGTAGTCAATGTCGGTGAAAAAATAGTGGGTTGAAATTCACCAGCTGTTGTTTCAACTGAATATTAGCTGAGCATCAGCTTCAAAATCGGTTTCGTCATGACTGCATACATGTGTACCCTTTTAAGAAACAGAAGTTTTGGATACATCCATTGTTCACCTGAAAGTTCATAGATGGACAGTTTGAAAATCATCTAATCAATTTTTCGTATATTTTTGCATGAACTAGAATGTTCTGAGAAACATTCAAAAATTTTATCTGCACTTTCTTTCATTTCCATGAAATAAAACGCAGGGTATAATTTAGACAGTTAAATTATGCTGCGAATACTTCGATATTATCGGCATGTTGATCAGGGAAAAATTTCAACTGAAAAATTAAGAACAATTTTCCAGTATGTGGAGGTATGATTAAATATTTACGTTCTATTTTACCAGTAACCATTAAATCTTCAAAAAAATCGATCTTTATTTTCACTGGGAATAACTTCACGACATTTTGGCAACGTCTCAATTGCCTTCTACTGGTGACGTTTCCTTGATGTTCGGAATCAGACTGACCTTACACGAGTCTAATTCTTTCTATATAGGTTTCTCCTTCTCATTTGTCATCACCAATAGAAGACAAAGGAGACTTATCCGAAACGTCGTGAAATTAGTCCCAGTGGGAATAAAAACACAGAACGGGGTACGAAATTCTAAAAAAACAGTTCGTCATATATATTTTATTTACAGGGTGGGGCACTTCATACAATATGGTCCCTGTAAACCAAAACATTAATTCTTTTCAGGACTTTCTCCATTTCTCTGAATATATGTTGATTGAGGCTGCAAGAGGAAATTATTTTGGTCTTGAGGGTGACTCAATAGTCCCAATGCGTATCTAACCGGGTACACTTTCATTTTCCAGTACACATCAATGATTTTGGGTAGAAATTTGCAAGAAATTTTATTATGAAAGTTTTCGCTGGTTTCAACACATTGATTCATGAAAAAGTAAATAATGGGGTGTTTGGAATAGAACCTTTGGTACTGTTTCCGTATTTTCGAAAGCATCCAGAATTTTTTTCAGATGTGTGTAAAGTGATCCTTCGAAACTTCTTGCTTACTTCAAATGCTAGCTAACCATGAAAACACGGTGTTGAAAAGTTAAAAGTCAGGGATATACAGGGTGTAACATAAGTACGTTAAAATATTCAAGTGAGATAATTTTAAGAAAAAAGTCTATATGGAACTGTGTCCAAAAATGCTTCGTTTCGGAGATATGGGGTGTTGAAATGAATTTTTTTGTTCATTTTTTGAAAATAACTCTTGCAAAAAACAAGATATTCTCATGAAATTCGGTAAACGGAGATTTTTTGACGCGGGAAATCATAATTTCGTATTAATTTTCATGTAACATCTAGAGGGGACTGCGTAAGCTGTTATTATTTATTTCAAACTGCCGTAACTTTTTTAACAGTAAACTTTTGGTACTTTTCATGAAAATCTAATTCCCACACCTTTTTCAAGTGGAAAAGGTACACCTCCTCAACAACGCTGGAGGTAATCGTTTTCGAGATATTTAGAATTTTCTATATCGATGCATATTATTTAGCTCCTAGAGCGCTAAGTGAAGAGTACCTACATACATACATACAAAAACTAAGTATGTGGTGAATCTCGTCAAAAAAAACAACTTTTTCCTATAAAATGTTCATTGGAAAATCATTTGTTTTCGAGATACACATTGTTGAATCTGGATTTCGAAAACGAATGATTTCTAGACGAACATTTTATAGGAAATAGTTGTTTATTTTGACGAGATCCACCACATACTTAGTTTTTGTAAAGTTCTCAGCAACTTTACCTAGCTCCCTAGGAGCTGAGTAATATGCGTCGATATAGATTTGTAAATATTTCGAAAACGATCACCTCCAGCGTTGTTGAGAAAGTGTAATTTTTTTACTTGAAAAAGATGTGATAATTAGGTTTTTTCATAGAAAGTACCAAAAGTTTACTGTCAAAAAAGTTAGGGCAATTTGAAATAAATAATGACAGCGTACGCAGAGCTCTCTAGATGTAACATGAAAATTAATACGAAATTATGATTTCCCACGTCAAAAAACCTCGGGTGCCGAATTTCGTGCAAATAACCCATTTTTTGCATGACTTATTTTGAAAAAGCGAACAAAAAAATAAAATTTCAACACCCCGTATCTCCGAAACGAAGCATTTTCGGTCACTTGAATATTTCAACGTATTTATGTTACACCCTGTATAAAATAGGCTGAGGACTGTGAGAAAAAATTATTATTATTATTATCATTACTATTATTATTGAATGAAAACTATCTGGATTGTCGAGAAAAGTAATGCAGTTCTGGTGATTGGGAAACGTGCTTATTTTGGGCCTATATTCAGAACTATCAATTTGACAGAATATTCCTGGTAGAGCCTGCATTGAATCTTTGGGTGAATCACCATTTATCTGTTTTTTTCTACATTCCACCTTTTACCTATCAGTTGATTATGTGATCTATAATGTTCAACATACGTTTAAATCTTTTGAGATTTTATATGTCCTTGTTTCATAAATCTACAAACGTCCCGCCCGGCTAAATATGAATTCAACCTCTGGAAATGTAAGGGCATGGAAAAACAGTGATCGTTCATTTCGAAGTAGGTGATTCAAAACAATATTGAAACTCACAAGTTAACGGTATTTCTTATTTTATTGGTATGCTTGAAGTTTCTCTTATTCCGGTGTAACTGAGTTGGTCTATAATGACAAGTGCCACACCATTGAATTTTTTTGAAAAATCAGGAATCGACTTCCGCCCTTGCCTCCGCAATCAAGAGCTAGTCGTTTCAACTGGTCACATGTACCGCTTTCTCGGTATCGATCTAGAAACGAGGCCGAAATTCAGAGGTGAGTAGTGAATATGAATTTGATATCCAAATCGAACCATTCCGAAACATCAATACATTCTTTGAAATTTTCAAACAAATGCTCGTTTTTCAGTTAGAGGATAATCCAGCTCTGTTCAACGGGTAGCAAGGGGCTGTTCTCAGGGAGGGGTTCTATCCCCTCTGTTATGGAACCTTGTAATGGACGAGCTACTATGTCTCTTGGACCTTAATGGGTATAAAGCACTTGGCTATGAAGACGACTTAGTCACCCTAGTCCAGGGTAAATACAATAATGTAGTGAAGGGATGCATGCAGCAGGCCCAGAATATTATAAAAAGATGGATCGAAGAAGAAGGGCTTAACATAAGCCCATCCAAATCGACCAATAGTAGCATTCACTAAGAGGACTAAAACGGAGGGTCTCGGACCTCTCAAACTTCGAGGTGAAGAAATACAAGTGTTAGGGGAGGTTAAATATCTGGGAGTAATCCTAGATTCCAAACTGACCTGGAACCAACACTTGGACAGGATAAAGAGGAAAGCGGAGGTAGCACTGATGCTCGCCTGACGCACCTATGAAAAAACCAGACATGGTATATTGGCTAAACACGATGGTGGTTAAACCCATGATGACATAGACATCTCTGGTCTGGTGGCCAAATATGAAGCAGGCGACCGCCATCAAGAAACAAGGCAAAGTGCAATGAGTTGCATTTTGGTAATGACGGAAGCAATGAGAACTATCCCAACAGCTGTATTGGAGACACTCCTGAATGTACCTCCTTTACACTTTGTGATAATGTGGGAGGCCAGGATGGGACAATTCAGAATGGAAAACTCACCGAACTACAAAAGATCGGATCAAATATTAATTTCGAAACAAGTGGAGGAGCACATATTGAATATGTGCACGGACCACATGACACCGAAGGACACCTTCAACACAAACTTCACCGCCAAAATCATAAGTCGTGAAGAGTGGAAGACTATTAGTCATCCCGAAAACATGTTTGGGAAAAACACCTGGATCGAAGGCCAAACATGGAACGGGAGCTGAAATATACCAATCGGATAGAAATCTAAACTACAGCTATCCGCTAGGACTATACACATCCATCTTTCAGGCGGAAGTGTGTGCTATCTAGCAGTGTGCAAGGCTTATTAAACTGAGACCTCAAAGAAATGAGCGGATCAATATTTTTACAGACATCAACAGCGCACTAGGAGCTCTGACAAACCCGAAGGTGACATCATAACTGGTCTGGGAATGCCATGAAGAACTGAATGAACCTGCAAACAGGAACACATTAACTTTGTAATGGGTGCATTCAGGAATTACAGGTAATGATACAGCTGATGAATGCGCTAGACGGGGATCATTAACTTCATATATAGGTCCGGAACCAGCTCTGGGGGTACCAAAATAATTGTTACGAAACCAGATTAGGACATGGACCAACAAAAACCAAACAGAATACTGGACAAAAGTACCTGGCAACAAACACAGTAGAACCTTCATTAGGGAACCGTCCGAGAAAAGAACGGAAGAATCACTTCAATATAGTAGGGATCGGCTCAGAATGATTACAGGGTTACTAACCGGTCATTGTCCGCTTAGAGGACACCTCAATAAGATGAGGCTGTACAACGAAGACCTCAGATGCAGATTATGCAACGAAGGGATAGAACCAGCTCTACACATCTAATGCGAATGTGAGCCACTGAATATGACGAACATCCAACACGGACCCTGTACAAACGAGTACACAGAACGAAACTGATGGAATGGGTGTCAAGAGGAGATCGAAGAATGAACGCAATAAGCCCAAGAGGCTGCAGTGTTTTCTGGAGACTTGGACTGAATGGAAAAGTCAAACAGCTCTCCCAAGGTACAAAAAAAATCTTTGTTCTAAACATTCTCAATTTTTTTTTATTGATCAATGTACTCAAAAAGTAGGCAGCAACAATAAAAATTGCAAATAAAAGCTTCATTAAAAATATTTGTGATAATCTCAATTACAATCACCTGATTCAAATACATGTTCCAAAACATGTGAAAGATAAGGAAAGTGAAGGATTCCGTTGTTTATAGTCTGCAATGATAAAATGCGATCTGTAGCACTCCCGCAAGCCAAAAATTATATAACAAATAATAATTTATCTGTTTGGGTTGAAAGCTATCACATCTTAGCAACCTCGGTTCATTTCTCTTCAATTAACCTTATTGTTTTTTCAAAATCAATATTCGTTTTTGCATTTTAATCAATTTGTGATAATGTTTGTTACTAACCAGTTGTTTCTCAAGGCCAATGTGATATCTTATATGAACTTACATTTTTTATTGACTTACGGACTTGAACAATCGCAAAAAAACCAACTGGAGGAAATATGATTTTCGATACCCGCTTTGTTTCGCGATTTCAAAATGAAACTCATTTAAACATTTGTCATATTATTTGTTTTATTGGTATTTAATTATTGGCCCCATAGAAAGAGTCGAGTTGAACATATCAGTAATTTGATTTTTGAAAAATAACATATTCATTGACGTGATAACATCATTGCAAAATGAACTATAACTGCTGTAACAATACTGCATTTTTCATTTTCACAATTTTTGTCAGCGCTGCTAATCTCCTAACTGGTGAGGAATATTTACATCAATCAGAATCAGAAATTAATGAAAATGAAAAAAAAAAGATCAATTTTATTCGATAAAAAAACACAAGCCCAACAGGAAAGTCCTTGAGATGCTGCTCTAAGAGCGGTGCCTGTGAGAAAGTAGCGGTTCACATTGGATTTGAACCGCTGCAGATTAAACCCATTTGGAAAAACTTTCTCAGGAAGTTCAGTCCACATAAAAGCAGTTCTCCAAATGAAACAGGTGAAAACGATGAGCAGCTATAGTATATCGTGTATTATTGATATGTACCGCTTTTGGTGGAATCGAATGTGCCAAGTCACATATAGATATTTCGAGAAAATATCTATAGAACAGAGACAAATCTCTAACCTTTCTTCGATGTTCCAGACTATCATGGTTGCAAGTGATGTCGTGTCCCCAATCAGGCGAATGACTTTTTTCTGGATGAAAGCCAATAGTATAAGGGCATGCTTAGGGGCGGAAGTCCATACATGAGAACAATACTCCAAAGAGGGTATAGATCTAGACGATTAGCATATTCTCTATCACGGTCAGGAATCCTCCTTGGCTCATTCATAATCTGAGTAAATCCGCTGCTTAATGCAAAAGCCTTAACTTCGCGACCTTGTTCGTCGTTGGTATTTAAAAATTTCAACTATTCGATATTGTGGACATTGAAGTCATTTATGTAGGTTAATTAAATCTGAACATGAATCATCTAAGATACCAGAACAATAACTATTCAACTTCCAGAACATTTTGAAATTACTGAGATTTTAATACAAAAATACTTACTACGTGTGGATTGCTACAAATAGCTCCAAGTAGTGTTTTGGTTCAATGGTATTTTGGATTGCTCCAAATACCTTCAAGTAGTACCTCAATACCTCAATACTCAGTAATATGGGCATGTTATAGAAGTTTGATTATCATTGGTATCTCAGATGAGGTATTGATGATTTAGATATGTTTTACCAACACCAAACCGTTATTTTAACACCTACACACGTGTTTCGATCACCAAGTGACCATATTCAAGAGGAAGATCAAATCAATTTTGATCTTTCTCTTGAAGATTTTTAGTATTTTATGAATTCAGAAATCCAGCGATTCTCAATTGAGGATTCTGAAAACAGCGGATACCAAAAGACTGAATCGAAGTTATACAGGGTCCTGGGCGGTGATCTTGTTTGGCCAACCAAACCGACCCGGCGAGGGTTCCAAGATGATTACTCAACTCAGGTACCTAAAAATTGATAAACTCAAAAGCAAGTTTATGGCCCCAGCATAAGGTCTAAATCATAACAAAAGAATGCAAGTTTTCTCTTCTTTCAAGTTGGGCTAAGTTTCTTATTATTCCATGTAAGTCTAAAAATAATATCGCATATTGCTTTACGATTTTCGTTCTAAAGTTTTTGAGGTAAAATTCATTTAAATTACTTTTTTTTAATTTTTCAAATATCCATATTTACGACCTTTAACTGGTTCAGGTACCCGAATTGAAAAACTTTAAGACAGCTAGGTAAATGATACCTCAAACGAAAGAGCAATAACTAAGCATGTTTTTAAAGGTGTCTGAACACCTGTATGTATTTTATTTATTTCTTTAATTGGCATCAAAGGTTAGATTTTTTATTTTATTTCTTTTTTTGTAAAGTTTAAATGCTCTGTACATAACTTTTTTCGACACAATGGTGCTTCAAACTACTTTGGTACGATTGGGGACACATAAGCCTACTAAAATGAATATAAAAAACCAGACATTTCTGTTAAGATTACAGGTTATTAGCATTTAATTGATGAATTTTGGGTTTTTGTACTAAAAATCATAAAAGTTCCCTAAAAAATAAAAAACGCGCTAGAAAATAAAAATGTTTGTATGAATATGTTCTACATGGGCTCGTGTGTCACCCCCTTAAAGGTTTGCACCCAGCTACAAAACACCCTGTATATACAGTATATGCTCTGCTGTTTCATCATTTTCGAAACAGAAGCGACACACAGTGTTTTCCGATAGTCCGAGTCTCTGCATATGATGATTCAAGTGACAGTGATCTGTAAAAAAGTCTGTTAGACATCGTAATTCATCGCTACAGTAAAAGTGCTTGCAATTCAAGATATATTCTACCTGGCTTATCGCTCAGTTGAAGAAGGAGTTGAAGAGAAGAGGTGCAACCCTGCGAGGAAAGAAAGCTGATCTAATGGAAAGGTTCATAATTTTGCATATTTGAACAACTCTCTCATTATAAAGACAATGTTTTGCATTCATTGTTCCCTAGAAATATATTAATGAAAAAAAAAACACATATTTTGTGTTTTTTTCACTAATAATCTAATGAACATTATTCTAACCTCAAAAACATGCAAGTTTTAAGGTTCAATTTTGTTTTCAGATTAGAGGCTTATGATAGAAATTTTAATTTCGAGAATATCCCTCAAGAGAGACCAGAACTCCAGATGAAATTACCGGAAAGAAAGAAACCTAGAATGATCAGTTCATTTGAACTTTACTATCCTCAAAGATTTTTTCCATTTTCTTCTCATATCAGTATCTTTAGGAAACTTGCACCCGAAAAAAGCACAACGACCCGTTTCTCTGAATAAAAACGAAAAATAACAAATGTTCCCTCATAACCAATATATCTTTTCATGACAAACACTTAGCGCCCTCTATGTACAACAAATTGACAGTTTGCTTCCCCATTTGAAACATTAATTTTCAAATTATGAAATAAAAAAAATGTTAAAAGCCCATTGTCATTTGTCGTGAAGTAACTTGACTTGAAATCGTTTAATTTTTATTTCATTTCAATTATCAATTTTCAATTTTTTGCTTAATTTATTGTAATTTTATTTCAGGGTTTTTTCGCTTAATATAATTGTTATTTTCAACTATTAATTTTACTTTTCAATTTTATTTGTTCTTTCAGGGATTTCAAATCATATAATACCATATTAGACAATGGAAGTCCAAACTAATAAAATTTATCTATACCAATTGTTTAGCTCTTAAATGAAATTCAAAAGAATAGTATCAAATAGAACAATTACCATTGAAAAAACAATTTTACTTCATACAGTAAATTATCAGGGTAAACTTTTCAGTTTACCTTCTACACATGTATTAAGTTCTCCATTACGATTTTTATTTTTTCATATTGTGAAAAGTGAAAATCTTCAAAAAAGTCGATTGCAGTAGATTAATGCGAAATATTTCTTAGTCTAATTGCTTTACGACTTCGCCGTGAAAGATTCAATCTTCTTGCATGGGACATTGTAAATAATCTGACTTCTCTTCTATTATGATATAGCAATTATTCTTACACACAATCACAAATGTCATAACCGCAATTATTTTTTCAGAAACCATGACAACTGTTATAACCCAACAAACAAAACGTAATTTTGTTGATGTTTCGATAGTTGTTATGCTATTCGGGGCAGAGACTTATACAACTTATACAAAAAAATCATAAAAATCGGTCTAGCCGGTTTTGCGACGCATGATTTTGCTACTTTCTTTTATTTGTCTGTAATTTGTTTAGTTTTGTTCCAAATGTTTCAAGAGACGAATCCATAATATGAAAAATCATGAAATCGGATCATGTGTTATAATATCCAAGAATTATTGAGCAAAAAATAGAGATCCAAGAATATCTAAAAACTGTCAAATTTGCACTTCATACAGCATACAAAAATGTTCAAATATTTTGAAAAGCGGCCTTTACCTCATAAGGTACTTGTAAAGCCAACATCCTGCCATTATGTCGAATTATTATTAGTATTTATAAGCAAATAATGCTTTTCATAGTACAGTCAGTCACTTATGAAATACAAAACAAAAAAAAAATGATAAAAATATAGACAAGTTACATTTTACAAACAAGAAACTAGAAAACAAGACGAATTGTTGATGACTATTACTTGAAATATATTCACTACATTTTCTTTTGAATAAATTTAATGAATCACAGCTTTTTATATGACTTGGCAAACTATTAAATGCAATCAGACCAAAACTATACAACAGTCACAACATATATATTTTCTGTTGATATAAAAATTTCCTATTCTATGTCTAGTGGAATGTATATGAATACAATACTACTTGCGTAGGTTAACTGATCACTCAGATAATTTGGCAACATATTGTATTTAATTTTGAATATAAACATTAGCATATTCAGTGTTATCCTTTGTTTAGCAGACATAAGAGACAGTGTTTCCAACATGTATTCCACAGATGTGTGTTTGCCCTCATGCATCTGTTTTGAAGCTTCTGTATTCTGTTTAGATTTTCATTGCTCACAAAATGTACTGCAATAGTCAAAGTGGGATGCTATTATTGATTTATAAATTGTTAATTTTGCATATGCACTTATTTCATTTTTCAATCTATATAAAAGATGAATTTTCGTGGCTATTTTTTTCTGAACATAACTACAGCGCGCATTAAGGTTCAATTCTTGATTGAAAAACACTCGAAGATATTTAAAAGTTGTTACCCTTTCAATGATGACATTATCAATATAAAGATTCTTGCAGTTGTCTTGAACAATATTTGCTACCTATTAACATGCATTTTGTTTTATTTACATTCAACTTGAGATCGTTGTCACATAACCAATTATTTATATTTGATAGTTTCTCATTCAAACATTCTGAGATTTCATTAGTTGTCCCAGAACAGTACAACATAATGTCGTCGGCAAACAATTTTATCTTACAAACATAATGTCGTCGGCAAACAATTTTTTCTTACACCTTTTAACATGTAACACAATATCATTTATGTACAGCAAGAATAGTAGTGGACCTAATACTGACCCTTGAGGGTCAAGTCATCATTTCAAAAATAAACCAAAGTTTTGTTATTGAATTATACTTGAGAGGCATTTCAAATTTTTTTCTTTATTCTCTTCTCGACTTTTATCTATTGATTATCAGATTATCTTTTAATTATTTAGTAGTGGTAGTGGTTTTCATTATGATGTCCCTTCATTGTGTTAAAGCAATGAAATTGAATAATTGTTTCCAAGTACCTTCCTAATGAACTTTTTCAAAAATGTTTGTGTTAAACTTACCTTGTTTAATTTTCACCTCTTTAATTGAATTTAGACATTGCACTGCTGCTTCTAAGTTATCTAAATTCTGAATGTCCCTTTGCCATGCCTGAGCATATTCCCAAGCCATATTTGCAAGCAGAGAACTACCTTCCAGGCTATAAGGAAATTTTGTTTTCAACAAATTTAATTGCTGAAAAATTTTTTCATGGTTAATATCATGGTCCAAATGGGCATATGCTGGTTCGGATTCTTTTTTATCATCTTCAAGTGATTCATTCCAATTAATATTATCCTGATTCACTCCCATTGATGTGAACCACTTTGCCACTAATTCAGTTACAATACCTCTTCCTTGTTGTAAAACAAATTCAAGGCTCACATTTATATTATCAATTTGGAGCTTCGGTAGGGGGCAGTCATTAACGGTTGGTTTAGTAGAGAGAATGATGCTGAGAAACGAAACATCTTCAAGTTTTCCTGTTGAAAAGAGTAAATATTATTTTTTCAAATAAACACAGACCCATCAGCCCCACCATTATTCCACCCTCTGAAATTATAAATACGTTGCTGAGACTTTGAGATATAACCTTCATAGAGTAATCATTATGAAAACTATTTCAGCTTCAAGAGTGTACAGTTCCTTAAATGGATTGAATATTATAAATATAATAAAAATATAGTAATGAGATCTGTTAATTCCAAACTTTTAGAGTAATGATGTTAGACCTTGGGGATGAAGTGACACCTTAAACTGGATGATGTCATCTGATAGGTCCTTGAGTTTGAAGTTGAGAAAAACAACACCTGAAACCAATAGAAGTCACACCTAGATGAAAGCTTTTGAATAAACAGAAGAAGATAAATTTAATTGAAACATGACAACCCTAAATAAAGAATTCTACAAAAGATATTTGTTGGATGAGATAGGATTCAGAGCTCAGGGCAAGGGGAGGGAATGAATGATTGAACGGTGGCAAAGATCATTTGAAAATGGAGAAATCTTAGGAAAAGGTAAAGTGACGAGGGTGATCACCAAAATCGGTGCTCGTGGTTCAGCTAATGTGAGGAATTAAGTTAGTTCAGCATCCAAACGTGAAAACGTCTTCGATAATCCGCAATGGTAACAGCCTCTCAAGGATGTATGTTTTATCAGAGCAAGCGAAAGAAAACGCCCACATAGAAGATTGAAATGTTGAATAGCCTTGTCATTTGTTTGAATGTGGTCATGTAACTTTTACACAAAGATACCGCTCTCACTGAGAGAGTAGAAACCTTCAAGCATATGGATACAAATAACAACCAGAGGATATTTTGGAGTGAAAATTGTATGTTCTCTTTGTTAGACAAACTCACCTATTAACATTGACCATTCCAAAATTTCCGGTGTCAACACCTCCATATTGAAATCGTCCAAATTTGAAGATTCATCCGAGTGCAATTCAGTTTCGATGACTTGGGTCACTTGTTTACAAACAGTAGCAGCTGTGAATGCAGACAAAGGTCTGATAGATTCTGCCAAGAGGGAACGAACCTCACTCCAAAATTGTGAAATTTCGCTATACTCTGTTTTGATAACTTCTTCATCAGCAGTTTTGGCTAAAGTGTAAATCAATTTGGATAAATTGCCTAACTCTTTTTCCAAACTATCCTTGATATGCATTGGTCGGTTAACCCAATAATTGATACAAAGGTGAAATAAATACTTTGTAGCAAGTCCAGTTTTCATGATTTCCTTTTGAAACATTTCCAAATTATGGTTTCCTGTAATATAAGGCTTGAATAAAACTTCCGAAGTTTTATACAGACTGGTCTCGCTCACGGTTTCATTGAGATGTATACCATCATTTTTGGATAGATCAAATACTGACAAAAATTCAGCGGAAGAGAATGATGAGTCTTCTGTAAAGGACACATGTACCTCACCGAGATTAACATCACTATTCACATCTCTCAAATCCAATAATCGTTTTATAGTTTCCATTTCTTTTTCATCTATAAAGAAAATCTTATCTTGCTGAGTTGAGCCGCCGCTTTCCATGTAACGATCAGATAGGCTAGTAGCAAATAAATATAATCTCAGTAATGTGGAAGCCTCCTCACACCTAGATTTTAGATGAGCTCCTTCTTCAGTTAGATCATCTGCTAAGTTCTGTTGTATGCACTCAACACAATTTAAATTATCTGTGGCAGAAAAACTTTCAGTTCCTAATAGCATATCAATTGTTTGAGACTGAAATTCAATTGTTTTCAACTCTTTACAAGTATTAATGGCTTCCGTTATCAACTTTTCCTTTTCGGTTTCACCAGATTTAATAAGATTTCGTAACTTTTTATACAGATGGATATCTCTGATACGTTTATTATTTTTCTCAGGCAAAGCAAAATGAAATGGTATTGAAATTCCCTTCATCTGACCATCATTGTCAATGAGAATGGTAGTGTACGGACAAATATATTTACTTCTTTTTGATGTGGTAAATCCCATTAGGCCATAATTAAAATAATGTAAAATACTATGTTTTGAAGCTGTGAAAGTAGCTATCCTATTTCCCAGTTGTAGAGAAAAAATCTCCAAAGTGCCCTTTTTAGGGGAATAAATGTTTAAAAACGTTGCTACTTTATCACCTGATTTATTTTTTCCTTTTTTTTCTTCGAGAACTTGAGTGAAAGAACACTGAGAATCCCTGTAACCCTTAAATATCTTCAAGGTTATTCCTCGCAAAGAATCAACAACTAAAACTCGACCAAGCGCATCACATACTGCTACTAGTTTATGATCTGGAGACATGATTATTTCTGTAGAAGTACGTTCCAGGTCGCATAGACCAAACTCATATAGCATATTTTCAGCAGGTTGCATGGCTAATGGTAATTGTTTTGGTGGTTGAGATTTTGTACCAGTGAGCCATTCCCTACAAAATACAGAAAAGTAATTTTACTACAAAATAACTATACATATATTTTGAGAAGCAAGCAAGTTGTACATATACACAAACGAATAATGAATAAAAAGAAGAGTATACAGAACAAATAATATAAACAAACTGTCGGAGGAAGTTAAATGTCTGGGAGTAATTCTAGATTCCAAACTGACCTGAAACCAATACTTGGACAGGATAAAAATGGAGGCGGAGGTAGCACTGATCCTTCCAGACTCACCTATGGATAAACATGGAGGCTAATACCAAACATGGTATATTGGCTATACATAATGGTGGATAAACCCATGATAACATACACATCTCTGGTCTGGTGCCCAAAGATGAAGCAGGCGACCGCTATCAACAAACTAGGCAAGGTGCAAAGTCTTGCATATTTGGGAATGACGGGAGCAATGAGAACTACCCTAACAGCTGCATTGGAGACACTCCTGAATCTACCTCCTTTACACTTTGTGATAATGGTGAAGGCCAGGATGGGCCAATTCAGACTGGAAAACTCACCGAACTACAAAAGATCGGACCGAACAGAAATTTCGGAACATGTGGAGGAGCACATATTGAA
>WOGP01001645.1:0-18483 GCA_015342065.1 Leptinotarsa undecemlineata | reverse complement strand
CGAGATCAGCAAACCAAATAGCACTAAAACATTTGAGGCTAAATAAGTCGAAGTCAATTTCCCTCAATTTAAAACTTCATCACAAGTTGAGCTCAGAAGTGCGTTTTCTGAATGATAGACATTTCAAGGTTAATGTGAAATGTTTGTACTATGTGTCGTGTTGTCAACCACTGTGTGAAATAGCCAATAAAGTATTTCTAAATAGCCAATAAAGTTTATCTATCTTAACCTTAGATTCCATTGAATTTGTGTTTTATGAAAATACATTCAGCAACATTCAGTATTTGGAAAAATGCAAGTAAATGCAGTACCGGTCACCAGAGTAACTAATATGGATTTGAACAATATAAAATTAGGATCTATCAACAGGCAACCGCCAATACTGTCTGACTCATCTGAGGTTGCAAACAAATGTAACGCATTAGAGGAGTGGATTATAAAATATGTCTTATTCAAATGCATAATATAATATTTCTATGCTGATGTTTCATAATAATTTCTACTGTCAAATTACCAGAATTTCAAACACCAGAGGGGTAATGATAGCTGAAACTTTCAAAATTCGAAGACATATTTTGATGAACTGTATTTTATATCAATAACATGTATTACATACGAAAGACATCTGTCGGTTGTGACTCATTTGGAGTCATACATCGTTTTTCATCTTTTCGAATCTTTTCAATTCGAATAAAAAAAAGTTATCATTAAGCCAGTTTTACTAAAAAAAAAATCTCTCCTTACTAACGAAATTTCAACACTATCCTCCATGTAATTTGTACACAATCATACAGTACGATTACTATTTTCATTCGGGTTTGAAGGCTGTCCTGCAGTTGCAGGATACAGTTCCAAACTACGACGGCCTTCAAACCTGGTCTTCGTACAATATGAGTCACATTTAGATTCCTTCCAAAGTTTGAGATAAAGAAGTCAAATCATTGAAAATGGTTCATATGAAAGTTTCACATATCGATGTCTTGTGTGTTTTAAAATATTCTTCAACCTACTCGGTAACGATTCGACCCATGTCGTATCAAAATGATTTTTTTAGGATATTGTTGAGAGGGTTACCCAGTTGGGTTGATGTGGGTGCTTTGCTCCACTCACTCAATTGACCGCTGTGTAAACCGGTGGATCAAGCCGCGAACCCGTGCGTGAAATCACACGTTGAAAGGTGAGACTTCCCACTTGTTTTGAGTTTTGAGAATAGGGAATATGCAGAAAATTTTTTTTATTTTTTTTTATTCAATATTCACTTCATTTTGGTATAGAAAAAAAAAATAGCTGTAAGAGTAGTTATTATTTTTTGATAAAATCTTAAAGATATTGGTTTAATTTGACAAGTTCAAATGCTCCTATTCCGCTTGAGGCGTGACATCATAAGGCACGTCCTGTCAGTTTATTGTTTGCATTGAGAGTTAGTTCGATAGTTAACAATGTGTTTTAGTTTTAATATCGCGTAATGATCATGGAAGAAGAAAAAAGCCATTTTATAGATATTGCATTGTACCAATGTCTCCGAACACTATTAAAAGTACACCAGATAAAGTTTTTTTTGCTGTTCCAAGAGATCCAAACATACGTAAACAATGGTGTAAGGTTATGCGAAGGGATAATGTATCTCCAATATCGCGTCAACATTGTTGTGAAGATCATTTTGATGTAAGTATATTATATTTGGACAAATAACATCGTGTAAGTTTTGTAGAAATCACTAGGTTACAGAACTTTCTATAAGTTCATAACCTTATTTACGTATCTCATAACATCTTAGAAAATTCTTCATCAAAGCTTTGCATAGATTAAAAAAAAACTATTTTCTATGTACCTATATGTAAAATTATTTATTATTTCTACTTATCCAAAGATGCTTCACTAAGTGTTGTGTTTATTTCAGATCAAGGAAGATACAGTGAATTATAATACAAGCTCATGGAGAAACAAGGCGGAAAAGTTAAATAACTGTTAAATAAAGGAGTTAAGCCTCATAAATTTCAATGCCAAAAACTAAATATTCCATTACCACCATACTATTAAGAAAAGAAAAGTAACACTTATAAATGAAGCTCTCTCCGATCTTGAAGTCGACAGTGATAATGTTTCAGAAAGTGAAACTTCACAAACAAGTTATTGTGATGCCGGACCAAGTACTTCCTATAGTGAAGGCTGTGAAAATTATCTAGTGAGGCCTAGTACCTCTCTTATGGATGTCTCTGTAATAGAGCCCAGTACATCTCATGTTGAAGTCTCTACTAATACAGAAATCTTACTTAGTGACAAGTGTCTGCAAATAAATAAGAGATCAAACTTTAGAAGTAAAACCGTTCAAGTTAATTTATATACATGAAAGACAAATGTAGCTTCATCTCCGTTTCCCCTTCCACCACAAAATATTGGAACTTCACCAATGAAACCTGTAACAACTGTTGTAAAAAGAAAATTATTTGCAACTTACTCTGATAGTACATCTATTTCTTCACAGATATCTCATGATTATGAATCCTGTAGCTCATTTCATCTACTCACTTGATTGTGTGGACAACACCAACTGAGGTATATAAAAATTTACCTATATCATTCAGAGCTAGGTATTCAAATGTTATTTCTATTTTATTGATTGCTTTGAAATCCAAATTGAAAAACCTTCCGATCCAGTCCAGCAATCACTTACTTGGTCACAGTACAAAAAATGTAATACTATGAAGTATTTAATTTGATGTGCATCAGACGGAATGATTAATTTTATAACCGATGGATATAGTGGAAGAGCTACATATGTCATGATAGTGAAAGAGTGTAGTTACTTGAACAGTTTACTTTAAAAAAAAGCAGTGATGGCTGACAGAGGGTTCAAAGACTTGTCACACTTACTGGAAGCTAGAAACTGTATTCTCGTCCGGCCACCTTCTGTTTCACAATCCAATCCTAGCACCAAATATGAAGTAAAGCAGTCAAAGCGAGTAATAGCTTTGAGAATTCATATTGAACTAGTAATGAAGAGATTAAGAGAGTTTCATATATTGCTGCCTCATGCTTGTGAAGACTATGATTTAATACTTGTCATTGATGATGCAATAACAATAACATGTGGTTTGGTGAATATTCAGGATGTTTTAATAAAAAAATGAATTAAGAATAGATTTGTTCTATTTCAGATAGAGTTACATATTTTCATAAGTTTTTATAATGTATATATTTTTGGGAAAATGGCTAGATGCCAAAACATTGTGCATTTTTCTATAATAGTTTCACATAGTTGTTTTCTCTAATCCACCTCTATTATAGTTACTCTTCTAGAGGTTTGAAAATTGTTATGAGCAACTCAAAAGAGACCCTCAGTTTTTTTAGAAAAATGCATCTGAAGTTGTATATAGTTGTGCCATATATTTTGGAGCCACTTCACTATTGCTGTCAATATAACGGCTCAACGCTTTTTCTGATGATGAACATTCAATTTCTATGTTGTACACAGTACTTCCCCCATCTGGAGAAGCACCCAGTATAGGATGAGTCGCATTTAATTTCAAACCGCACTTATTTATTTTCATTTGTTTAATTTTCTCTACCTCTGTCAATACACGACTTTCTAAAAATCGCTCCCTTTTCATAGCTTTAGTGTTCTTTAGTTTGGTTGCTCCTAATATGTTCTCCTTTAAGGAACCATCCAGAACTTTACAATATGCAGCCTCATATGCCTTAGAAGCTGAGATTCTTCCATTTCTCAGCTCATGACATAATGGACAGTCATTTTGATCTATAGTTACCAATTTAGCTTGTTCGTATGCTTCTGTACTCATCACCAGTTTACAATATTCAACAAACTCAACATGGTTTGTAGCCTTGCTTTCAAGAATTGAATGGTGGATTGACAGTTTCTCTACATTGTTTGGAGATTGATAAAATTTCATCATATGATTATTCGTATCACCAAAAGTCACACAATTATTTTCACCACTGATAGAAAATTGCCAGTGCTTGAGAAATTTGGTGCAGGATTAAGTTTAGCTGCTTCGCAACTATCTATTGCTTTAATAAACTTCAAGCTAGTACCAATTGAAGAAAGCCTGGATTTTTTCCAATAGCACTCAATGCTTGTACTTGGCGAATCTTCACTACGTCGATGAAGCCATGTAAAAATGCAATAGCATGTTTACATCCTCCTAAAACAAAATAATAAAATTATGTTTCTTACATAATAATATCACTCTGGTAGTAATGGTTGACCTAATGCTGCTATAAGTTCTTGACCTCAAATAATTTGACAATCCTTATGGTTATACAAACCCTATGACTGTCAAGCGTTTTACTTAGATAACAGTGAATCATCAGCCTCAAACACAAAGTAAGTAAAAGAGATCGTACCTAAGTGTGCTGCGCAATCCAGACATTCCACAGAAATAACAGTTTCTTCAGCTTCATCATATGTAGCTTGTACTGCATATGACTTCCGACGAACATTGTGCTCCGGTGTGATGCGAGCTTTCACTACACATAAGTTTTCCTCTCGTTTTATTTGTACATATCTTACAGCTGAATCGTCGTATGATTCTCGTTGAGATCTTCAACAAACAATAATCTAGGTTTACTTTTACCTACTTACATTAAAACATGCGATTGATCGGATGATCTACTTCATAAGTGTTTGATGGAGAAGTAAGTACCTAGGGTTATAGTATAAACACTGACAATTTCACACATATAAAATTCTATATATTAAATCTAATTCTAATGAAGTATCTACAATGAATGTAAACAACATTTGAGATTATATTGATGGAAATAATTTTATTACTTACTAGATTAAAAATGCCATGTTCTACAATAATTGCCTTGCAGCTTTTACTCCCTTAACCTCAGCAGATGTAAAATCCGGGTTTGACGCAAAATATGTAGTCATCATGAATGCATCTATTTTTGGAAGATTATCCGACTGTGCTTTCACAAAACCGTTGTCCGTCATTGCTGTTGATGACACTTAGTATTTCTTGACATTAAAATATTAGAAAACTATGCTAGAATAGCAATACGACCAATTTTTCTCTGCAACACAACCTGAATGTATGAAAATAAATCACAGGGACTGACAGGACATGCCCTATGACGACACGTTTCATTTCGACCAATGGTGGGGCATTTTACAAATTTGAATTTCGCTCGTAAATTTTTCACTTTTTGATTTATGTTTTAAAAAATTAAATACATAATAAATTAGAAAATAACGAATTGAGTGTAATACTAGGACCTTAAAAGCTCAGGAAAAAAAATCAGGCCATTTTATTTTTTATGCATATTCCCTATTAGATACGTTTCATAGGGATATTTACAAAATTCATGAAAACATTAAATTCACTATTGAAATCGAAGCAGACAACTCAATCAGTTTCTTGGACTTAACAATTAGTAGAATGAACAACAAACATGATTTTTCAATTTATCACAAAACGTCCTATACGGATATTACTATACATTACGATTCTACCCATCCTCATCAACTGAAAGTAGCAGCTTATAATAGCATGATTTACAGATTACTCAATGTTCCTCTTTCAATAGATAATTTCAATAAAGAACTTAATATTATCAAGCAAACTGCGGTTAACAATTGTTTTAAAGCCGAATTAATAAACAAAATACTTGCCAAGAACGTCTATGCAAAAGCGATTCGAAACGTTTTTCCTATTGATAAGGTAGATAATTAAAATTATAGAGCTTTAACGTATTTTGGACAAACATCGACTAAATTGGCTTTATTTTTGAGAAAACGAGATATTGAAATTGCGTATAGAACAAGTAATACGTAATACAAGTAATATAAAAATTAGTTAAAAATAATAAAGACAAAACATTCAAATTCAAGAAATCAGTAGTATATAAATATTTAGGAATCGAATCCAAAAACATCATACAAGCTATGTAAATAAGAAAACAAATTCAACATATTCAAATAATCTTCTAGAAGAAAATCATATCTTTAACGAAGAGTTCGAAATATTGCACATAGAAAATAAAGGTTTGAAACTGAGTCATTTGGAAGCAATGGAAATTAATGTAGGTATATTCGAGACTGGCTTGAACGTTTGAAGTTCATTTTTTTAGATTTGTTTACTGCCAGTCTTCAAGCATAGCCCACTGACTAATAATAAATGTTTTTTCCTTATTCAGAGGAATCGGACACATTTCGGATATGCAGTTGGTTAGTACCTCATCCACTAGATAGAGTGATATTTTGTTGTTCGCTCCAACTTAGGAAGAGGAATGAAATACTCTGAAAGAATTCCAATTTTCAATTATGGAATATCATTGACTTTAGGTCGATGATGGCACTGATGAGTGGCTAATGAGCCCGAAACCGGTCTGCAAGTGTGCCCGTTCCAAAATTGAAGGTCTACTCTCTCAGTTGTACTACCAACTGCATATGCAGGAAATTTTCTGAGAAGATTCCTGCACTGACGCCTGTCAGATATAATCCAACGCCCTTCGTAGTATTAGCCAAGGGAGTAGTGGTTTTCTGATAGGCGTCAGTCCATTCAACCTACTGTGTAGGTAGACTGGCTTGAACGTTTGAAGTTAATTTCTTTAGATTAGTAATATTTTCGTTGACATGAAAAATATATTTGCTTATTTGTTTTACTCAAGAGAAAACTGAAGTAGTCATTTTAGTTCACACACGCAAGGGCTTTATCATTAACTCATATTCATTAGATAATAAGGTACCTAATTAAAGCACTATGCAATCGGATTGAATCGAATCATGGCGCCATCTTTTTTCCAACGAAAACTAAAAATATATCAGGTATACCTGATTCAATCAGGTATGTTGTTCAGTTATGTAATACATTAAAAAGTGATTTTCATAGAACAATTTGAAACTTGTAATCAAAATTCAAAAATAAAAACAAAATTAATCAATCATGCGAGTGTTCCATATTTTAGTCACTTACCGTATAAATACAACTTTTCAAAGTCTATTGAGATTTGTTATATCAAAAGCATTGAATGCTCGAAATAAATAGTTCATTTTTCACTGTTTGACCAGTTAGGTACGCCTATGGAACAGGTACTTATAAATCTGTCTGTCTGTTTTAAATCGGTTTTTCCGTTAATCAGCTGTCGCCCCCATACAAACGACAACTCTCAGAAGTGAAGAAACACTCCAGCTTCAACCAAATACATTCTTTCGAGAAAAAAATCTGGTCGAGGCGGGAATCGAACCCACGGCCTTCCGGTCGTGAGTCTGGTGCACTACCACCGGGGCTAATTCCACAACATGATTTATTACTCCACTGTTCAGTCACAATACAACCAGTAGGCCCTCTTACCACTTGATCCGCCCGACTTGCCGAGTTGTTTTATAATTAAGTGATTAGAAAATGTGAGATGTAAGAAGACATTATTAAATGAGTTATGAAATGTTTGCTGCATCAATGGTTGCAAAAACAAGGCCTACAATTGTAGTGAGAAATTTTATAGAAATTAATAGATCCCGAAAGGTAAGTAAGTACCTAATAAGTTGTTCAATCTGTATGATTTTTATTTTAGGGAATAAATATAGCTGGAAGCATACTGCAGACCTGATTTGTTTAACAAATTTGAAACACTGTACAAAAGCAGTTATCGTTCATGTGGCAGTCAATTTGAAAAAGATGTGATAATAAGTAGCCATAAGAAAAAACTTCTACGACAGAATGCTGTACCAACGATATTTATCTGAACATCAAAGTCAAGTTCTGATAGGTATGATAATGTCGTTTATAATGATTATGTTATTGAATAATATTAAATAATGCCTTTTACTTTTTTGCCATTTTCAACTTTAGGAACCTCTGGGACAGATGACACACCATTATTAGACTTGACCATCCCTTCTACTTCAACGTCATCCCCAAAATCTTGTTTATTGTTATTTCACATGAGTACTTATCATACCCGAAAGGAAATAAGGCAGCCGCCACTGCTAACCATAAACCAAACGTGACATAGCTGAGAGCGCAGGAATATCCAATGTTAACTGCCGCTCGAGAAGCAGCAAGAAACATGCTATCGATGTCGATGGAACTTCGGCGAAAATTCTACGATGTTCCATTGCGATATTTAAACGCTGACTGCAAGTGTATTCGAACAGTCAAGTACACAGTGAAGTGGACGTTACAGTGCGGTACGCGAAGTAATCCAGTAAGGTGATAGACATTAAAATAATAGTTAAAATTGTTCATTGAACTGTTTGTTGTATTTAATGTGAAATAAAGTTAAGTTTGGTTATTCAGTGTAGTCAATTATTGGTGAACCCACTGGTAAAAACGTAAGAATATGTATCAACATTATAGAAAAAAAATATTCTAGACAAGATAGAAAAAATGAAAGAAAAAGAAAATATACATTTAAAACTGCGCTGAACATTTTTCTAAATGATCAACGGCCGGAATTTTTGCTCGTGCTGGCTGGACGGCTATATTAATACATATGTGGACTACATGTTTCAAGGATCGGGCTCTTGAAGAGCTGGTGAAATCGCCGTACGGAATAAGTAACTTACCACAAAATCTTCTATAATATCCTTAAATTTCGTTTTTATACGAGCGCACGCCTATAGTAAAAGAACGAAATCGGTTCCGCACTTCGTTTTGAGGTCTCCGAGAACTTTGAGAATTTATGAATTAAACAAAATGGAAAATTTTAATGATCTTTTCAATCTCTATGATTTCATGATTTCAGACAATCCAACTACGTTTAACTGTGGCTGGATGTTCCACAGAAGAGAATCCCAAGACTTTTCCCATAGGACATGTAATAGTGGGGGCTCAAGCTAGCGGCCGCTCTCTCAGTCATTGGAACCAGATGCTGACCGCCCTGAGAAAACCTGTAGCAATGTGGCATTCTCTCAGAAAATAGACTGAAGAGCTTTAAGATGTATCACATTAATTTTTGATATTAGATATTGCCAAAAAGTATACAAGGTTCAAATGACTACGAACGTTGGGTAGCAGATATTTCACAGAATTGGAAAACCTTCTTTATATTTGATATCCGAGGATTGAGTTCTCTGTCGGTTCCATATATTGCGTCGACGTCTTGATACAAAATTGGTGATTTTTATTCAGGCTCAACTCAGCTGAATTAAGCGTTTTCACTTCTCTCGAAAAATACTTTCAAGTATATTCATATTTCTTACCATTAATTCGTTTCACAAAGATGATTGAATTGGCGGAATTTCCTTCACAATAGTTTCATAGAAACACTAAGATGAATGGAAGAAGTACTAATATAATTTAAACTAGTTGATTATTGACAACAGTAGAACTTCTTAATTGAAATTTTTACCAATTTTTTCTTTCTTTCAGTAAGGCAGAGGCACAATCGAAAGCATGAACGACGTTTACATAATATGAAAGTATCCAAAATCAAGTATTCAATATGTGTTAATTCTTCTAATAAAACAGATTCAAATATCCACACAATAAATAGTGAATTGAATACATTGCACATATTCATAGGATGCTGTTTGAAAAATTCTGAACGATCTATACTGAAATTCCATAATAGTCGGCACTAAATTCTATATATGTTTCTATATATTTTTCTGATCTTTTTAGTATAATTTCCGTACACCACATTTCTGAGAATTCAGTGCCTGCTATTTTGGATTCAGAGGCGTTTTCTGGCGCTCATGTTTTCAAAACGTATTCGTCTGTGAATCAACTGCATTCATTTTGGCGTTGAAACGTCACATCAACTCTGATTTGAAATGTATTCATGATGATTCAAAACGGAATTTGACATTACGTTACGTCAGTTGTCAGTTTCTGCTTTATTTTGATCGTTATAGTTTATAGAGTACTGAAAACATTTTATCAAATAGGTAAGGATGTACAAAATGAAGCTGTATGCACAAATCCGATTCTAACTGAGGTTAGAGAAACTTGAAGAGTTTGTTTTCATTATTGAATTTGATACAAATTGACACAAATTGAATTATTCCATTCTGTACACACTCGAATACGATTGAACGCCAGAAAACACGTCATAGTATAGTAAATGAATGAAATTAAATAATATATCAATAATATCAATGTTAGTGAAGTAACGTAATTATGGTATAACAAAATACAATTTTGTGAAATATATTACATAACCTTGTATACTGGGACCATCTTCTGCTTGATATGATTATTCCTTGGTCAGTAAGAAAGTAGAAGTAACCATCATATGCCACCAATATTTGTTTTTCCTGAAATATCCATTAGCATTATGTCAAATACTTTTTGTTTCCAGACTTTTGTAGGTATTGGTATTCGTACGTGGTGAACTTTAATGTGGCTAGAAAACTTCATATGGGTTTTTGACAAAATAGTTAAGGCTTTCGCGGCCGAGATTTTCAGTGCCACTTTTTTCTGGTTTGAAGGCCGTCGATTTTTGGAATTTCGCTGGCGAGAGTGGGTAGGTTTTTCTGAGGAAGCTAGCCACTCGCGCCAGCTAAACGTCATGAAGAAATTCCAAAAATCGACAGCCTTCAAACCGAAAAATAGTGACACTTTATATGGGTTTGCTTTAATCAATTGTCAACAATCTGTATACGACAGCTTAGTTCTGTTAGTTTCAGAGAACAAATTCAATTCCAACACACCGAAGTGTCTGCTACTCCATTAAGATATGTGGCAGACAACTAACGGAAAAGGACAACATCACCAATATCAAGTATCACCGGTTATTTAGTTCTGTGTATGTCTTTGCCTTTGTCGCATGCCTTTGAATACTAAACTCGACGTACTCTTCCTGATTTCCATAAGTCACCTCCATTCAACTGCCTGCCCGGCATTGATGATGCCCAACAAGCTGAAACAGCTATATACTGGTGTTTCTTTAAAAGAACTGTCAAGAATCATAAAAAAACTCATAGAGAGCTATGCAAGGTTTAAAAAAAAAGATAAAGAGTTGGTTAAAACGAGGCAAAGTTGTCTGTGTGACAGTACTATTGAATGATACCAAATAATTGACTTTATTTATTTTTATCCGTAGATATATGAAAAAAAAATCTTTTTTTTAGTAATTTGTAATCAGCTTTATAGCTGTCACGGTATTCAATATCATAGTTAAGTCTGACCATACCCACGAACGTATTTTGAAAGTATGTACCATGATAAAGTATAATCAGATTTCCAATATTTCTGCGAATAAAGAAGATACATTCAAAAATAGTATATTGAATTTTCCGTTTGTTTCCGTAATCTCCGGAACCAAAAGAGCGAGACCTCGACTCGATTATTGAACCATTTAATAATACTCGAAAATAGGCAACTTCTCAATATATATATGCTGGAAACAAATTAATTTTTTTATTTCCACTCCAAAGTTTTTTGGAATGAATTGATATGATATATGAATTTTTAAACATGGTTGGCAGTTCTTATCGATTACATTTGGGAGATGGAAGTAACAAAACTGAATTTCATTCCATTTACGGGAATGTTTATGGTAAAATTGAAAGTTGTAGTCAAAACTGATTAATATTATTTAAAAGAAAAGCAGCCCATGACTAACTCGACTATGAACTTGCCTCCAAGGTTGAAGTAACAGACCATATTTCGTTCTAGGACGTATGTTTAAGACACCCTTTTTTCTCACGAACTATTTGTTAACTAGAGCGGAATTAGCCATAAAGAAATTCGAATTTGAGCCATGTTCAAACGTAAAATAAATAAATCAACATGAAAAAATTAATTTCAGGGTTATATACCTTGGACATCTGAGAAACAAACATGGTAATAATAATAATAATAGAGAGAGTATCCGATGTTTCGTTTTGAACAAGTATAGATTTCATTTCAGATGTAAACCGAAGCCCAGGATAATTTCATGAAATAATTTCAATAAGGAATCTGATGATAACTTGTGAATGAGTAGATGACAAGATCTGATTACCAAAGCGTGAAAAGACTACGAAATTTTATAATTTTAGGTTGTAGTGGATCGTGGAAAGTGTTGATCGCATAGAAAACTGGATCATACCTATCCAACCCAAATCTGTTCAGAAAAAAACATTTTAAGTAACAAAACATCAAACTTCTTTGAAAAATACAATACAATTTCAAGGAATTGGAATGGTTTCCAAAAACATAAAAATAGGTACAGGTGATGCCATTTTTCTTTCCGCAGAAAGTGTATACAGACGTCAACAGTAAAGCTCGGGCTGCTGTATTCTGCAATTTCTCTAATACATTCGATTGTATTGATCAGCAGATTCTACTGGCAAAAACATTGTGGTTGAAGACGTGCTGCATGGTGTATCGCATGAGTCTGCTTAGCTATTGAGCTAAGGCAGAAAGAACATGTTAATAAGAAACCATCCTCAGTTTGTGTCGAAGTTATTTTTTTTGAGTTTATGGTTTTGTATCATTTGTACAATGTAACCCACGGCATGGAATACATTATAATATATACTATTTTCATAAGATGTGAATGTATTCTATGACGATAAAGTATATATAATGATGATGATATCAGTGGGTATCAATTAATCTCAGTGCCATTATTGGGTAAAGTTGGCCTTCAAAATCTTCAATTGTTTTCAAATCATTTGTAGGAATATTATGAGGCTGAAACAGAGTTTTGCAAACAATATTTGTATTTTTTTCGCTGTTCTGCTGACTAACGGTGATAGGCCTAATATTGCCTACTGTGAGGCAATAATGAAACTGAATTTTAGTTCCATCATTGGGACATTAATGGAAGTGAATATCAAACACAATATTTGTGTTTTTTTTGCTTTTCTGCTGACTAATGGTTGCAAGCCTCATATTGCCTACTACCACACAGTAGGTGTCGCAGATTCCCTTTAAACAGCAGTACGAAGGCCTGACGATACACTGCATATCGCATATTTTACTATCCACAGCAAATACTTTTCAGAAGTCATATAAAAAAAATATTTTTTAGAATTTGTTATGGAATAGGAAAAAGAAAAACTCTCAATGGATCATATATAATAATTACAACCTTTCTGAGGATACTTATACTACAAAAAAGATCCTAACTCAAAATGAAATTGTATCTCTTATATCTATGCATTTACTTCGGGATAAATACCACACCAAAAATATCCGTCTTTTTTATCTGCCTTAAACCCTCGCTTGAAATGGATTGTTGCATTCATCACTAAAACAATAAATATATGAATTCAATTAAATCTTCATGTAGCTATAATCGTAAAACAGATTGACATAGTTGTTTTTTTCCAAATTTTGGTTGAAAATTTTATTTTTCAGAACACTTTCCCAACTGAAATATTCATTTAAATGGGTCTCCACTGGCCTCTGTAGTTAAATGCCCCACAAATGGATATACATCAGATGAAAAACGGAACATAAATTTGTGAAAGCAATAATTACTTTTCAAGGGGAAAAATAATAAAATGAAAGTTTTGACTTAAATAATGGATCGGACCCAGTTTGCTACACAATATAATCACGTGTTCTTCACAGATTTTAGTATTGAGAACTCAGTATTTACTTTCATCAGGACGTCAACTAAGTAATTTTCGAAGTTATCACTAAAAATGTTTAACGAAATCATCCGAGGCTTCGTTCATCTGTTTAAAAAAATCTGTTTTTCCATTAACCAGCTGTCCCACCCCTACGAACGACAACCCTCAGAAGTCGAAACTTGTGCCAGCTAAGGATTAACGAGGTCTTACCTTTTAACGTGTGATTCCTCACACGGGTTGGGCGATAGCAAGTGAAGATCGATCGTTCAGACTAGGGCTTGAACCACCGACAAACACGGCAGTCAATTCGAATGAGTGAACAAAGCACCCACGCCGAACCGCTTGGCTATCGACCGACCATACTTTGGAAGAAGTCACAAGTGAAGTCTCCTCGTTCCAAAGAAGCTGAGTGCCAATATACACATATAAAACAAACTGATAGTCGATTTTTTCAAAATTGCCACACATCGCTTTCAGAACGAAATGACTTCAACCACCAAGGTAAAGTTGAAATGAAGAAATGGAAATATTTTTTTGCGAAACACAAAAATAAAGGTAATCTTCAAACACATTTATCATCCGAACGGAATATTTCGCACAGACTTTCAATTGTTTTTGTTGGCTTCTTCGTCACTCTTTCCCCCAAAAATAGATCGTGTCCCCAACATTTGAAATTCGAAAACAAAGGGAAAAATTTCAGGTTAGCAAATTTTATTATTCGTATTACGTTTGAATAGGGATCATATTTGCGTTCCTTGGCTAATTTTAGTTCAGGTGATTAAGTTTCATAATAGAAATAAGATGAATAGTAGCTGAGAAACTGAGCGTTTTTAAAAATAGATTTGAAATGAAGAAAAATGAAAAATTGACCTAGCTCATCCTAAAAAAAATTGTTGTTCTGAAAATGTGTCTTTCACTCCAATCCAGAGGAGCAACTGTCCCACAAAAAAGTATTTATTATTATAACTTTAGATCGTAATACGTACTAATAATCTACTCTGCCACCTAACAGATCTTTCAGGTTGAGCTTCACTAGTTAAATCTAAGGTAGTTTGAAATAATGCAAATGGAGAATCATATGAACTATTATTATATTTGTTTGTAGATGAATCAGACCCCAATTCACACCAAGTGTTTACTTCCATTGTATGTGATAAGTGAAAACGTGTTACTGTTGAATCTATTAAAATTCTATGAAATATTTATAGACACTGTTTCTCTCTCAACGTCTCTGTACATTAATTTTTAAGTTCGCAAAGTCAATTTTTACTTATCTCTTTAGACAATAAAATACGTCTGATTGAAACATAGGGTAAAAAGGAACTAAAAAATTAGACAACTATCGATAAAATGACGGATTGGAAAAGTTATTACAATTTCACCATCTCAACCATTTTTAAACTGTAGTAATGATCGGACATTCTATACCCAACTGAAATATTTTCGACATGAGGTGAGGTGTTCTTCATGAGATGTAGTAGCAACTTGAATTTTTCAAATGAAACACTTGGTATATAATATTATTTTTGAAATCTACAACAATTACACAACTTTTCTTTGATATTTCCTATCTGTTTTCGAAATATGAATTAATTTCATATTTTTCTTCACAAATCATAACCTCTAAAAATACTGATATCTTCGAATTAAGGAATACTACGGTACCAAATTTTGAATTGAAGTTTGGTTTTACTTGGAGGCTCCTCGCACTTCAGCATAATCTCCGTTACTTCAATACAGGTTGGTAAAAAAGTTTTTTCGTTTGCTTGAAAAAGTGACTGAAAGTTGATTAATTCAAAAAGAACACCCTGTGTATTATTACAACTTCTGAAAGCTGTGGAAATTTGCTTTCTTTCTATGTATATCATGCGTATACCCAACTAGTTAAGTTTCGGGACTTAGGCGCATTTATTTGTGAAAATTTCCCTTAAGTATGGTATTCCCATTCGGAAT
Organism: Leptinotarsa undecemlineata; assembly: GCA_015342065.1. Taxonomy (NCBI): domain Eukaryota; kingdom Metazoa; phylum Arthropoda; class Insecta; order Coleoptera; family Chrysomelidae; genus Leptinotarsa; species Leptinotarsa undecemlineata. Next base: position 3,050 of record WOGP01001645.1, on the reverse strand, counting down.
TTTGTAAACAATCCATGATTACTACTTGACAGTAACGTTGTGACAGTTTCAAATACCTTCAAAACGATGGGATAAAATTATTAAAACGAAGTTCTTATGATAATTTATTTATTATTTTTGGACAGTGTGATAAAAATATCAGCAGGGCATGTATAAAGTTCAATGAAACGTATTCGAATCAACCGCAAATCAAGGATCAAGAAATTTACCTCGACCAGTAACTTCTGAAGACTAGCAGATTAATGTCTTTAAGAAAAGTTATCACGTAATTGTTGTGAACTCCAAAAATAATATTACATACAGAGTGTTAAATACACGAGTATACATATATAAAGTGGAGTATTTTAGCGACTGCACAAATGTGGAGGAAGAAATGGATTAACAATGTTTCTCTAGAAGCGCGAAAGCTTGGCAAAGTAAAGTAGAGTTTTGATTTTTGACTGAGAGGCCTCGTTAATCCATTTTTCTGGCTGGCTATGATAAAATGAGGCACATACATCTGTTCTTGTTATTCAATCAATTTATCTGAAACTACTCATTCAACCAAAGTGAAGTTTTCGGAGTTGTAGGTATCTTGGTGATTTTTTTTATTTCCTCCAGAGAAGGTATCTACAGAAGACTTAAGAACAAAGTAATAACTTTTGTTCAAAAGAACAAAGTGATATCTTATTTGTATCCTTTTGAAAAGAATGAATTTTCTATTCCTTGATATAGATAGCGATGATCCATGATGTTCTAAAGAGTCCGCGTTATAATATTTGATTTTAAAAATAATGCGATTTACTTAATTTATAACAAAATTGTTGCTGCGTACTTGACGTAGACGTCAATACTGCTTTTTAGATCGATTTGAAATCAAACATTTAATATTCCCATGAAGATCATAGCCAAATCAGAATCATTTCTTTTATATATCTATCAAAATATCATATCCTTTCCAGAATTATCTATTTTTATCAATGAGCGTAAACTATAATTTTTTCATTAGTGAAAGATCATTTTCAAGTATGAACGCGTTGGATTTGGTTTTTATTATGATTCCCAAATCTACAAATTGAAATGTAGTTATAGTAAAAGCCAAAGAATACAAGATAAATATGAAAAAAAATGTTTTGAAGTAACTATATGTAATTGCTAGTGTTTGGGACAAAGTAAATGATGAGCTGTTTTCTCGGGTTTCGCTCCGTATTCTGTGTATTTTATCAACGTTTCGGCAAAGTCTCATTTAGCATCTTCTGGTGATGTCTGCAGTTTTTCAACTAGTCTAGTGAGAATAATCCTTATGAGCGATGAGGACACGATATATATGTATATGTATATCACCAGAAGATGGTGAATGAGACTTTGCCGAAACGTTGTGAAAACAGTCCTTATGAGGATAAAATATGATGAGACATATGAACTGTATAGTTATGTAGGAAATGATTTTAAAACAATAATTGTTTGTGGAAAACTACATAATTTTATCTCAATTAATCTGTTTACTCAGAGAATTGATAACATGCAACATATTATATTGTATTCGAATACAAAGTGAATATATTCATAGGTAATCATATATTCCATAGCAAGGGCAGATTTACCCGAGCTATAATATTTTGTGCCTGAATATTCAATAGTTATTGGCATTTTTGAAGCAGGGACTTCACTTTGAATCAACTTTATTAATATGATTAAACTAAAGCAGACTTACCGACAATTAATGGAGCAAGAATTTCACTTTAAATTAACTTTATCTTTGAGGATAATCCGAAGCAGACATGTGGATAATGAGCAATTTATCCACAAATCATATTTTATTAAAATATATTGAGCTGATATTTCAGTTTCGAAAATGCAACTGTGTGAGTCAAATTAGAATGTATGTCCCAGTAACACCATGTGCCATAAATGAGCATTTTGGTCTATGAGAAAATGACATCATACCTCATCAATGATAAAATGCCAAATATATCAGTTTAATGAAGAGATGCTAACAAATTTTTTGAACACTTTGTTCCAACAGTGGGATTTTATGGACGGTAGAACAATACAATTTTAATAATTTTTCCAATAAGAATAACACCATATCAAACACATCACATTGTTTACTTTTGAACAGGCAGACGCTAACCTAAAATAAAAGATCTAGCAACAAGTTTTTATAATCCATTGAATACACTAACAAGGAGAACCACTATTCATTCACTTATCCGTATCTTTCCAAGACACGAGCATCAAAAGACGCTTTCATTTCATTAGAAAAATAACGAGGAATCGGATTATTTTCCCTTCATTTCCCAACTTTACTATGGCAGTACATATCATCATCTATCTCAACTTATGTCAGAAACTATTATCCTTTTCGCCCATGTTCTCTTGGCTTCTAGTCTTCAGGTGAAGACCTACTTCAAGTCAATATAAGCAACCTTCTATCGACCACCAACTCAAGGTGATATCTTCAACCAGTTATCACAAATTCTCCACTCTTACATACGTCAGTTGGGTATCTCTAATAGTCCTTCTTTATTTTGAGTTAGATTAGATTAGATTAATATGGGGTTTATGTGCTGAACAGCCACTACACTGCGACCTTTGCAGGTCTATTGTGTATGCCCTCATGTATGCTAGAGTTCCTTGTCTAGACCCGTCCTTGTAACTAGACTCCATAGGCCAGATCTCAAGTTCCCCATATATTGAGAGGGTTGTGGTTTTTCCTCCCCTAACTTTGCAAACCTTATCCTTGACAGACCTTCCCAATAGCATAGTATGTGTACGCAGGTTTCCTCATCTTCTTGGCAAAAACCTGCATAGGGATGCGTCTCCAAGTCCGATGTTGTTCATGTGTTTGTTAAGCCTACAGTGTCCCGTCAATAGCCCGACCAGAACCAGTTGATTGCCTATTCAGACTTAGTAGGTACTCCGTAAATTTGGGCGATGGTTCTTTAATGAACTCGTTGGCCTGTCTCATAACTGGCGCCTCATTCCGCCATTTTTGAGATCGTTTTTTCTTCCAGTTGCTGTTACAAGTTTTTCGCAGCGCTTTTGCTGTACCACAAAAAGGTTCTGGG
>WOGP01001644.1:0-18485 GCA_015342065.1 Leptinotarsa undecemlineata | reverse complement strand
GGTCAAAGCCAGGAGATTTATTACATTTCAACTCCGCAATGAGTTCTTCGATTTCTTTTTCATCCGTAGGTGTTAGAAATAAAGATTGTTCTTTGATATTTCTTTTTGACAGATATTTCGTTTTTTTTATCTTGCTAGCTAAATTAGCTCCAACAGAAGTAAAGTATTCTGCAAACGCATTGGCCATTTCTGAATTATCATCTGTAGTTGTAGCACCATTAATTTCAAGTTCTTTTATGATTTCTGTTTGCTTTTTCGAGTTTGTTATTTCTTTCACAATATCCCAGACCTTCTTATTGCTATTTGAGTTTTCCAGAATTTTATTTTTATAATAATCACTTTTGGCTGTTTTAAGTACAGAATTCAGTTTATTTCTGTATGATAAGAATTGCAATTTTAAGTTATCATCTTCAGGATTCCTCTTCGAAACTTTGTACATTTTATCTCTATTTTTAATAGAATTCAGTATTCCATCTGTTACCCAAGGGGTCCTTTTTGTTTTCTTATGGTTTATTTTTATCTTGACTCTACTTTCTTTTAATGCTTTCATCATTTTATCGTAGAAGAGGTCGGTTAATTCAGTAACATTGTTTAGTGCATAAAAATCTTCCCAGTTTATGGATTTCGTAAGTTTTTTCAGTTTGTTTATATCAGTTTTTTCTTTGTATCGGGATTCATTTTCTCTTTTATCCTTTTCCTTGAAGTTCAAATTCAGCACAATGGGGTAATGATCTGTTATTGGTGTTCTTACTATAAAAGGCTTGAAATTATCATAATGTGGTGTTTTTGTTTTGATGAAACAATGGTCTATACAGCTTTTGCTGTCACCTCGAACCCTTGTATATTCATTGATTGTTGATGTGAAGTTATACTCACTCATTATGTTTAAGTACATTTCGCTAAGAGTGTCTGATATTTTTATATTTATATTGATATCGCCAATTATGATATCAAAATCGAATGATTCTTTTGAGAATTGTTCTAGGTAAGTAGTTAAATTATTCAGAAATATTTCGGTTTTAGTTGATGGAGGTTTGTATAATCCTGTTACATGAAATTTCATTTCATTATGTGTGAACTTCACTGATAGCACTTTGATATCTCCTATGTATTCAATGGTGTAACTAAACTGGATTGAATCATTGATGAGCATTATAGTACCATCGTTTTTATTCAACATGCCTTCATTGTATATAATTTTATACCCTTTCATTTTGTATAAGTTTGGATCAGGAATGTTGAATGTCTCGGATAATACAATAATATCCATATCAGTTTCAATCAACTTCAGGATAGCTTCGAGTTGGTCATAATTTTTACTAATACTACGAATATTAACATGAAATATATTAAGTTGTTTTCTGTTTTTTTGTATGTGGCTATCAAGTTCCATCAGATCAGTTGTGATAGTTTTCATTGGATAATATTCATAATCACGGATGTATTGGTCCATATAAGTGGAATCAATAACCAATATCTTATAATTTTACACTCTTTATATCAATGGGAAAAAAAGTAGACTTAAACTAAATGGAGATATTTTAGGACTTTCCGGAACGAGTTTTTGGTTTTTCTTGAGTTCGGCTTGATGGTTTAGTCGTAATATTGGGCGTTGGATTAATTGGAGTAGCTTTCGGTTTGTCGAATTGTTTAAAATTGTCGTCCTCAGTGATTTTTTTGGAGGTTAATAATGGTGTGCTCGGAGCGCTATTTGCTTTTGGTTCCTCACGGACTTGTTCTGAAAGTTCTGTGGCACTATAAGCTACTTCCTCAACGTACAATTTGTTATTATATATATATATATATATATAATAAGAGTTTTTAAGCAAAGAAGTTCGAGGTTTATTCAGTTGAACATCAAAACGATAAGCTGCTATAGTCCGTCGCGTATTTTTGATAAGTACCACTCTTGGTGGAATCAAATGTACCTCCCGTGAAAGTATCTACAAAAAAGAGACAAATCTCCAACCTTTCGTCGATCTTTCAGACTATCAAAGTTGCAAGTGATATTCGTGTCTCCAATCAGGCGGATGGCTTTTTCCTGGATGAAATCCAGCAGCTTGAGGGTATTTTTAGGGCCACATCTCTATACATGTGAACATTACTCCAAAAAGGTCTCAGCTAAGCTTAATAAAGTATAAAAAGTTGCTAGGGATTGTATAGTTTCCTGGTGTTCCAAAATTTTGAGCGATATGATTGTGTCCATTTCAACCCCCAACAAACTTATTGAGCGAAATTGTTTGTCCTGACATTATTATATCCAGTTCGGAGACATTTATCTTTTTGGAGAAAACCGATGTCTGAATTTTTGGTGGCATTGAATTTAACCTGTTACTGTTACCCCAACTTAAAATCATCTCTAGATCCTCATCAAGATATGCAACCTCCTACTGCCAATGAAGATGTGCACCCAAATGAAAATGTGCTGTCGCCAGCAAAACAACATAATGGATTCTTGGTTTCTTAAATAAGTCGTTGATATAAAATAGAAAGAGGGTTTGAGAAAATATGGATCCCTGGGATACATCATCGTTGATGGTAAAAGTATTTGAGAGATATTTATCGATTGACCACTTTCAGGAATCTGGACAGCCATACACAAAAATGATCCAACAAGCCATAGCATCAAAGTTTGGCCAACAAAACCTCATGCCACACATGGTTGAAGGCTCCAGAAGTAATAAGCGCAACTCTTCATGTTTCTCTATTGCGTTATTCTAAATATGGGTGACAGACATACAATAGAAAGTCGCCAGATGTTAAAGCCTTTCGAATATTTGAGGATATGGTGTTTATGGCTTTCTCTATGATTTTTATAAAACTGCAATCTTTCAACAAGAAAGAAAAACATCTTCCTTGTACAAGTTCAAAAATTTAGAGATCTTTATCTCCAATATCTTGCCTCAAAGTTTTAACACACATTTTGAGTATCATCCTATATTTTATCTTCTATTCATACAGACATTCGATGTTTCCTTGAGGAAATTTGAGAGATCAGTGAAACTGTAGCGAACTCGCAAAACAACATTATTAACAGTCGTGTTTTGAGAAACAAAATATACATTACAAATGAGCCTGAAGGTATGCGGAAAATACCATTCCATGATAAAATAATTCCACTACATTCTCCTTCGTTAAAGATGGGAAGCTGGCATCGAAAATGTGCATGTGTTTTCTGAAGTCTTTCATTTTCAAACTGGGTTACATTTTAGTCATGAAAATTAAGTAAATACTTCCGATACACGGACAACTGGCGATGGCACACTGGCAAAGGTGTAATATTAATTAACGTTTCCATACTGTTTTCTGGCAGCACAAAATGCATAGACAACGAGCATGTTTAGAGGCTGAGGTTGAGAAAAAGAAAGTTGGTATAGGATGTTTTCCCTTGCCAAAGAAATTTTTTCATTAGGATTTGTCCAGCATTTCCCTAATTACTTACTGCATTTTGAGATTACTTTTTGTTTGAAGGTGGTTGACAAAGTTTCTTGGTGAATTTATTCAGTTCGAACTTCCATTGTCTGATATAATATAAAATGATTTGAAATAAAAATTAAAATTATTGTATTTTAAGTCATTAATATATATTTCTTGTTTTTTCACAGTAATAAAGTTATATCAATGGCTTGGGGTATATGATTTTGAGCAAGGAAATTCCATAGTATTTGACGCTGTAAATTATATTTTCGGCAAACAGAAAAAATATAATAAGGTTCAGCAATGGATTCGTTTTCACATAAACAGATGTTAGTACCAGAAATTCCAATTTTATGAAAATGAGCGGGGTATCTGCCATGGTTCAGTCTCAACCGAGTGATGATTACAGTGTATGCTCTTGATACAATGACATATGACTTTCTCTTGAAGATGATCACTTGGCAATCGAAACACGTGTCGAGGTGTGAAAATAACGGTTTCGTGTTGGAAAAATCTCCAGAAATATTTATTGCATAGTAATTGAAAGTGTTTTGTACAACTTTACCAAGAAAGTATTCCCCCGATGTTTCATTTCGTTTCTGCCAAGAGTGAGAATATTTTTATAAGTATGTTCTTTGATTATTGAAAAAAGTTCATTTACAGTACTGTTTTCTGTGAATTCAACGTGATTTTCAACAAAAACAATTCTTTGGTTTCTTTTAGAGAGTTTACAACCCAAGGAGTGTTTTCTTCATGGCCAATATATCTGCTGTGTATATCGAGCAGAAATTAGGTATTCGATATTGAAAATTGATGTCGAAATTTGGGACATGAACTGCCAAACCAGAACCGTGCTTAGTTTTTTAAACATCCGCATATATCTTCATGAAATTCTGACAATAATTGAGAGTTGCAGTGATATTGTTACCAGAAATAATTTTACATATTATGAGGGGAAATATTAAATGGTGTTGATTTCGTTACAAGTTTACGTCAACCATTTTCAAAATGCAATTCTATTGGATTGACATCGCTTGCTAAGAAAAGAAAGCGACTGATTATTACCCAAATTGGAAGTGTTGATGATTTTGTTCGAGGGCGGTTTATTGATTTTTGAGACAAGGCATTCTGGCGATTACCATGAAGACTTGAATGGCCTCACTTAACTTGATGATTGTGATGCATATTACAAGTTATCATTCCAGAAGAGTTGACAGATAATCCACTAATGCATGAAGAAAGGTATACATCATTGAGTGGCTTCGACAAAAAAACATACCATTTAATTAAAGTATTGTTGAAAAAGGACTATTGTCCATAGTATGTTCAAATAAAGTTCGTTTAACTGAATATATAGTCGATAAAATTGCATAGAAATAAAATACTATTATTCTGCTTTTGCCTTTTCATAATTGCGAACTCAAATTTCAAATATCTTTTCAGTTCACATTTTCATTTTGTGTGTGTTTGTATGTATTCAATTATACATCACTGTAGCTACATCAGTGAATTATATAATGAACATTATGCATCTCGTTTTGAAAATTTAAACCCATTGAACTCGTTAGAACTCAAAGTGAAGGGTTTCGTTGCGAGAAGAAACATGTCATTTGAAACGAAATATGTCAAATTATTCTTCATAAAGTTGATTTCGAAAAATTTCGAAAATGTTTTGAACAAGTCGTGACAGCAGAGTTGAATATGTTGAAAGCCATAGGCATATAAGATACTGTATTGAAATCGATCATGGACTACCTAACAGATCGCAAACAGATCACCAAAGTGGAAAATGTATTCTCGGATCCCATCACCAATAACTTCGGTGTACCACAGGGAAGTGTCTTGGGTCTTTTATTATTACTATGCGATATCAATGATATACAATAATATCATGACTGTGATTTTCTCAATTTATTCGCAGATGACACGTTACTGTCAATCTCAGGCAATGATCTGTATGGTACTATCAACAAGATGAACGATTCCCTATCAAAACTACAAATATATTTCAACATTAACAAAATGTAAGACAATGATCCTAACCACACTCTTTAAATACAAAAACATTAACTCAAACCAACTCAAGGCAATAGATACAAAAAAAATTTGAATTCGTGAAGCAGTTTAAATATCTTCAATCCATACTTGATAATAGCCTGTTATTTTTCTTACATAAGTAAAAAAAATAGTAAGAAATTTTACTTCTCTCGAATTTCCCAATGTCTTTCAACATACTTATACTTTAAACTTCAAAATTACAGTATTCAACACCATTATCCAGCCACAGAACACCCTAACCAGTTGGGGTGTTCTGTGACCCAGCCTCACTTTGATTATTATGGTAGCTTACTTTACTCCCTTGATTCGAATATGATTTCAAAAGCTGCAAAATCGCGGTATGAGAATAATACTGTAATATAATCTGAAGTAAATCTCCAGAATGTATTTCAATATATTCAATCCCGTTCACACGAATTAATATACTTCACATTTTTTTTTAATTATTCGTCCATATAGTACTGTTAGTCTAGAAACATGTTTGTATTACTGTTTTATATTAGGACATGTCCTATCCTACTAAATATACAAAGGTCTTTCTTCTTCATAATTTAAAAATATGGGGAAAAGTCATATATTTATTTTTTGTCTTAAATAATAAATAAAGACTTCAGGAATCATAAATAGTGAAATAATCTTTTTCTAGTCGCTTTTTTCAAATTTCAGTTCAAAATAATCTACAATTTAAACTCGATTTGATCTTGAATTCATATATTCCATCAATCGCCAGCACGTCTCGTGGTAGTATTATGAACATTTATGAAAGTGTTACTACCAACATAATCAATTAGTAATAATCTGATTGATTGGGCCGTTACTTGATGAAGATCCGAATGATTTATTACTTGAAAAGCTAATGTCTTAGCGAAACATGTGATATATTTTTCAAATAAAGTTTGTGTGAGGTGTAGTTTTTGAAATTATTAATAATATTCAAACCGATTTCAGTTATATTGAGTCATCAATATAATTGAAAGATTACTTCTAGGTTCTGATCAATAATAACAGTAAAAGCCATCCCTGGAAAGTACTTCTTTTTTTTTAAGAAATTTGCGAAAGCAATATACATATTAAAATGAAATAATTTTATAACATGAACAATTAAGTAGAGAATAATATATTCCACTTCGCTAAACTTTTCATGCTTTGCTGAGACTCACATCTTTATCATGCCACAAATATGGTACAGTTAGCGGAACATACATTTTATGAACAAAGGGACATATGAAAAAGCATTCGTTTTGATTTTCGTTTTTGATATATTGAATAATTAATTTTAAAATTTGTATTTGTCATTTAGAAACATTTATTTTTCAATGATATTGAAAATGTATTATATCGGACATTACTTGAAAAGTCTCTAGATGAGTATGTATCAAATGTATTTTTCCTTGAGTTCACTTCAATACACAACTATTGACTGATTACTGTGAATTTATTCGCCAGTACAGGAAAATAACAAATATTGAAAAATTAGAAAATTAATTTGGTAGAAAACAGTCTTTAAATTTTAAAATAATTGATCGTTTAGAGACCACCATATTTTTGGGAACATTATGGAAAATACGATTAAAAAAGTATAGTTTTTAAAATATCAAACTTCCACAGATTTTTCCTGAGAAAATATCCGAAAAATTGAAACATATGGTGTAAGCAACAACTTTTTATTATTCTCAATATTAAATAATCGTTGGTTATCCACTCGAATGACTGCAAGTAACAAATTTGCACTAGAGGAGCCTAAAACATATTTTCACAAAACAGGGAATTAGTGATACAAACATTGAGACTAAATCATCGTTTCACGAATTTTACCCTTCATTTTCTACCTTCTTTTTTTCTTCTTTTTCCTTTTCGTAAAGACAATTCACATGTGTGGCTAGAGGTGTATGTGCAGTCTGTATTCTGAGAGTGTAACTCAGTTGACCCTTGTCATTCAAAATGTAGACCCTTTCAATTGCCAATATTTTCATTTTCGAGAACGTCGTCGTTGAGATCGTTTTGTGCATAGTTTCCAACGATTTATCTTTGAGAACGCCTTGCTCTATAGTGGATATTCCCAAGTTCTGAGCCGTTAGAAACGTTACCAAACATCCCTGTTCATCGATACGGACATAACCACCTTCCAAATGCATCGGATGCTTGACTTTCGGGTGCCAACAAGTCGAGGTATAATTCAGAACAGGTTGACCTGCTGATAAAAAGCATAATTTTTCGACGAAATCTACGGGACATTTCATTGTGGGGTAAACGACTCTGGCCATGATGGGCCTCCAGGTTCCAATCAACCACTTGAGAGGTTTCAAAATTTCGTGCATTTTTTGCGGTTGCATCTTCGTGGGCTATGATAGATTTTCGACAGAAAAAAATGGTTGAGTTACTATTAATTTTGACAACCGGGTTTGAAGGAAAACTACAAAGGTTTCAAATTTGATAATGCTTGTCAACTTGAAAATACCTGTCAAAGTCTTAGGTAACAGTGATGAATCTGATATACGACATTTCTCACAGGAATGAAGAAATTTTTGCGTAGCTGACGTGAAAAAGTTAATAAAAATAGATTCAAACGGAATACAACTCTTATCGACATCCCAAGAGCAACATACCCTTCAATAACGTAGACCATTAATTATTAGTTGGAGATATCAAGAGTTGATACCATTTCGATTTTCAACGGAAATCTTTTCAGTTATTGTACAATTTGCTTTTTGCCAATTCTTCTATGGCACACAATATCACATGATTGACCCTGGAATCTGATTCTTTTCATTATCGTTCTATTAATATTTGTCAAATAATTTCTGCCAATGAGTTCTTCACAATTGTATTGAAATACAAAACGTAATATTTTACAGGAAATTCAGTAAATTTCATGTTGTCGTCACTTTCCTTGAGTTTTGCAGTGACACCTTGTGACAATGGTCAATTAAATATAGCATGGGATGTGGAATGAACTACAAATAATTTCTAAACTTCTATTGACTTGAAAATTTTCAACAAAACGAATGAAATACCTAAAAACTTGACATTTATTCATTCACTAGGTGCACTTTGAAGAGGTGTAGTTACAAAATAAGCTATGACTAATACGGATTTTGAGACTGATTATTCGTTTCACGACTTTTCTTCTTCTTTTTCGTAGAGACATTCCAAATGTGTAGATAGCGGCGTTCTCTCAGTCTGCATTTTGAGGATGTAACTTAACTGGCACTTGTCGTTCAAGCAGTAACATCTCTGAAGAGCGACCACTGGCATTTTAGCAAATTTTGTATGTGCGATGCTTCTGCTGTTAGTTGTTAAAGATTTTTCTTGAAGGGTGCCTTCTTCCACGGTAGAAATCCCAAAATTCATAGCTGTTAGCAACGCTACTAGACATCCTTCTTCATCTATTCGGAGATAGCCGTATTCTAAATGCATCGGAGCTTTGTCTTTGGGATTCCAAGTGGTCGAACTATAGTTCAAGAGAGGCTGACCGGCTGATAAAAAGCACAATTTTTCTTCGAAATCCACCGTTTTCATTGTGGGGTACATGACTTTGGCGCTGATGGATTTCCAGGTTCCCATTAGCCATTGAAGAGGTTTTACCATTTCATGCATTTTTTGGGGTTGCATATTGATTAAATACTTTAGATTTTTATCGAAGAAATGGGTGAGTCACTTGGAATTTTGACAACTAAGTTTGAAATTGACTTTCGTTGATTTCAATTTTGACACTGACAACTAGAAATTCAGTTGTTGAGAGCATGGAAAAATGATATAACAGAAGTTCAAGATGCACTCTTGATGAAGAAATAACAAAGAGATCCAATAAATTTCAGTATTCCATTCACAGGGGTGATGAGGTATTGGGATTGAATTGACAATACGGAAGAAATATTTCGATTCTTTCACCATCTGATAACATATGTACGAAGTTGGGCCAATATTTTTTTTTCTGATTAATTCGGCCGTTACTTGATGAAAATCGATATTAATTTCATAAACTACAACTTACGATTTAATCTCCACAAACTTGTTTTGGAAAATATATCACGACATGTTTCGCCTACACAGTAGCTTTTTCAACAGTGATTTCAATCAAATTATTCTTTTTCCTCGCATTAAAAATGTTTGACAATCGGTTGAAACACCAAGGTTTCTATATATCTATCAGAAATCATACGAGTTCTCTAAAGCACAGTTTATTGGTAACCTGAAGAAATAGGAAAGATTCATCAACTTCTTTCGATTCAAATATTAACGATATTACAATTTCCAAACTTGTTATCTGATAATCATTTATTTAAAAAATAAAGCTATTAGCTCAACATCTATATTGAAGAGTTCTGGATCATGAGTAATATTTTGATGAATATAGAGCCAGGGAAGCTCTATATTCATTCATGAAAATGGCATTCGGTATTTTTTCATCATAAAAGAACATTCATAATAATCAACATACGTTACTTTCAATATCCGTCTTATAGTGATCTATATGGGTTTCAATACTTTTAAGTGAGTTCAGTAATTTTTCCCTTTCATGAAGATACAAAAATTGGGTGAATCTATTGAAAACACTTTTTCCATAGCAGGACAAAAATACGCACGTTTGGTGAACCAAGTAGTCATCTCCTGATGATACTAACTTTGTACGCCATCTACTTAGAAAAGAATTGTGTTCTGTTGTCATGTCAGTGTGACAGGTGGCAGCAATAATGTTCCGGTTCTGTCGTTCTGTTGTCAAATGTTGTTATTCCATTGGTTTCAAACCTCAAAATTTCTGATTTGCTGTTAAACATTTAATTTTAGCGGGAATGTTTCTCGTTTATTTCGATCTCAGTTTGTAGAATATTTCATATTATTCGAATAGAAAATAAAATTCCCATAACTTCGTCATGACGTCTTTCAAATCCATTTGTGAAAAATACTTTGGCTGCAGTAATTTTTATGAAGTGCTAAAAGTAGATCCCAAAGCCACAGAAAAAGAACGTAAGTCTTTTTGCCCTCTCCTAAACAATAAAAAAAATTTTAGGTGTAGTTGCATAATAATATTTTAGAGAAATCAATCATAACTTTGAATCCTTTTGGCTATTGTTTTTTGCAGTCAAGAAAGAAAAAATTGTACTTTCCAGGGAAATTGGTCAGTTTTTCATTTTCATTTTTTACCAAGATTATTCCAACTATTTAAAAAATCCAAATTTGCTGTTTTTGTGAGTTTATGTTCATATATACTTGTTTACATTTTAAATTATAAAGCTGGTATCACCTCAGAAATTTCCCAACATGTATTCGAACTTTGTTTTAGTTAAGAAGGCCTATCACAGACTTTCTTTGCTGGTCCATCCAGATCGCGTAGAAGAAGATCAGAAGGAAATAGCCACAGAGAAGTTCAAAGCTCTCGGAAGGATCCATTCCATCTTGCAGAATCCCGATAAGCGTAAACTGTACGATGATGTTGGTGAATATGATGATGAGTCTGAGTCGGATTCCCTGTTCAATTGGATGGACTATTGGCGCAACATGTTCAAGAAGGTACGCACTCAATGATAGATATATACTTTATATTTCGTATTATTATATAAAAGGAAGAATGCACATCTTCAGTGTTCACCATTCATTTCTACTATGATAGTTTATAATTGATTTGTTATTCCAGATAGAACTCAAAGATATTGAGAAATACGAGCAAGAGTATATCGGTTCGGAAACTGAGCTGCGTGACATCAAGCGGGCGTACGTTGGCAGCAAAGGCAACATGGACAAGATTCTGGAGATGGTGCCTTTCAGCAACTGTGACAGCGAGCCGCGGATCATAGAAATAGTGCAAAAAATGGTGGATGACGGGGAGGTGGAGAGTTACAACAACTTCTTCAACGAAAGCAAATTGAAGAAGTTGAGGAGGCGAAGGAAGTATGAGAAAGAGAAGAAGGAGGTTGAACAGATTGATAGTGAGTAAAACTTGGATGAGAGTAACACTAACTCTGAGTGTAATATTTGTTTTTCAGTGAATGAACTGGAGAAGGAAATAGAGCAGAATATGAAGCAGAGAGAGTCGAATTTCGTTAACTTCATGTCCGACCTGGAAAGCCGGTATGCACCCAAAAGGAAGAAGATGAGCATCACTGAAGGAGAGACAAAGAAACGAACTAGAAAGACCAGCTCTAAGTGATAGTATTGAGTGCTTTTGTTGTGTTTTTTGCTATCTTTCGAATTGTATAAGATGATAGTCTCAGCATTTTTGTTAATTTTTTTACAGTTGTTTCGGATATTAAATTAGGTCAATTCATTTAAGAGTTTTTATGTCCAACTTCCCCTTTTATACAGGTGACTGAAAATAGAGTAAAAATCGGAATTTATCAGATCTTTGTACATGATGAGTTTTTTTTTCAATTTCTTGAGTTTACAGAGAAAAAAAGTCAACTTGTCGGTAGTGATAATATTAAGGCATTCTGGAATTTTGTTAACTCCGAGAGTAAGCAAAATATTTTACCAGATGTGACGTATTATGATGGAGAATAAGCTTGCCGAAATGTTCCAAGATAACTTCAGTGACAACTTGTCCGGATTATGAACCTCTTGTCTGTTTCTAATCTGTGCCTTTCAATTTCTGACATTTAAAAGATTAAATAGTTCTGCTCCAGATGGTTTCCTCATTCCTTATTATTGAAGCACTGTAGCTCTGTTCTAGCACGGCCTTTACATTTAGTTTTCAATCATTCTATTAAATGAAGTTCAATTACAATGTATCTGAAACTTTTTTCTGGCTCCAATCATGAGATAAAAATGCGATTGTCGAGTAGCGTAAAAGAGTTTTCAAGACATCTGAAGACAAAGGTAGATGTGTTATTAAATCAACTTAACTTTCTGAAAGTGTTCGATTTGAAAAGCAGACAACGTTCTTTATTAAACAAAGTAAATAATGACAGTGACTCAATAACACAGCTTCAGATGTTAGGGGTTCCTCAAGGGTCAGTCTTGGAACCATTACCTCTCACAGTAGTCATAAGTTATATCTAAAAATCTATAGAAAACACATATTCGCAGACCATAAGTTTCTGATAATACTGGATTCAAATGAAGTGAAAATAACACATTCAATTTGGTGCGTTTTTGTTCAGAAAGACAATAAAAATGAACATATAATATCATGTAGCACAGAAAAATTACACAGGTAAAAAAGTCATTGTAAAAAAATCACAGCTTCAACAATTTTACACAGAACCTTATCACTGTTTCGAAGATATTGTCGTCAGATACTGAGTTGGTATATAATTCCTAAGAAACTTCAGGCTTTCCTTGTACCTGTTGATCATTCCCTCAGCCTCTTCCCTATAAAACCGAACAACGAAGATCATATTCCTGCGGCATCGCACATCACTTTCTAGCGAGCCATATACAGAAACGAACTTATTTTCGTCTGGTACGTTAGCAACAAACTTGAAATCTAGTTGAATGAAACTGCTTTCCGAGCCATCAACTACTCTATTCGTCAGGTAGTTGCCAAATTGATGGCTGAACTTGTGTACCCCTACGAGATGCATGTTGTTGTTCTTTGGTGAGTAATTTTCGCTAAATTCGAGGATTTCATCTATTGTTCGGTACACATACGGTTTATTTAGATCCACCGAACCTACTCGTGTTTTTTCTATGGTACAGTTTTCATCGGGAACACATTTTTCGTTTCCTAAATAGTCTTCATAATGATGGCTAGATTTTTGTCTTGTTTTAGGTTTGGAAAGTTTTTTTGTTCTCTTTTTATACAATTTCGGTGGTGTTTCAGTAATTATATCACTATCACTAGAGTATTTTTCGTTTCCTATCGCATTTTCCATGTTTTAGTTTCAAAATAGCATTTGTTGTAGGCTGTCAACATGAACATAACCTTGAAAACACAACTTGTTTTGAAGTTTGTTTCCATCACATCACCATTGTCGGACCTTTTCTATACCCATAACCTTGGTATAATACAGAACAATAATGTTCATGTTATCCTTCATACTTTCCACGACCCAAAAATCTCACAGCAAAAATGTTTGAATTAATGATACATTCGTTGACTAATTTCAGTTTAGAATTTTTATCAAATACCAATTTTTTTCTGACTGATTCGGCCGTTACTTAAGAAGATACTTTAGTGATTTCCAAAATTACACCACACGATTTGATCTCCACACTATGTATTTAAAAAATATACTACATGTTTTGCAAGCACAGTAGCTTTGTCAAGTGATTTGAATGATCAGCAAATCTGTTTATCTCCTGTCGCCCCCATCCGAACGACAACTCTCAGAAGTTGAGAAACTTGTGCGAGCTAAGAACTAAAAAGGTCTTACCTTTCAACGTGTGATTCCTAACACCGATGATCACCAAAATACCGAGTTATACATAATCGTAGTCACAAAGTGATTATTAGCACCCCTATTGATCTGACTTTATATTGAATAACTTCTTTGATCAATTACCCAAACACCAAACTAATATTTTTTTGCACTCGACGCGCGTTTCTCCAACAAAGTTAGCATCCTCAGGAGAAGAAAATTGATCAATTTTCTTCTCCTGAGGATGCTAACTTTGTTGGCGAAACGCACGTCGAGTGCAAAAATATTAGTTTGGTGTTTGGGTAATTGATCAAAGAAGTTATGCAGGTCCAAGTGACGACGGAAAATTCGCCAAGTTGTAGTCTGCTAGAAGCCGAGTTCTTGTGAGCGACGCAAAATCGACTGATCGGATTCTCCTGTACACTCTCACAGACATCTGCCCGCGAATGGATGAAGCAATTATGTCGATAATTCTGGAGTTATAAATATACATACAGGTGAAGCTAATAAAAGCATGTTAATTAATAAAAATGATATTGTTTCGATGTGGACATATTATTGCCAAGCTTCACTCAATGAATTACTTAGTCAGAAACATACGTAATCTTTCAACCAGAAAACAGTTATTTACTCTTTATTCCGCTCATACAGACTCCCAACTTAGATATGGCATTTTATTGTGGGGTATGTCAACTAGGTGTGCTGAGGTGTTAATAGCACAAGAAAGATTGTTCGCTGCATGCTGCATGGCAGGGGTGTCTAGCTCTCATTCATATGGACAATTGTTTCCAAACTTGGGTATATTGACGACACCATGTGTTTATATACATGAAGCGAATCAAGAAAGAATAAAGGAGTAAAAAAATTTACTGAATCTTCCATATTTATATTGAAAATTTAATGTATCTGTACACTAGTCTGTGAAACATTCATATCAACATCGATTCCATCAGATGAGTATTCTTTGCAATAACATTGCTTGTTGATGCACAACTGTTCAACTATTCCAATGTCGTTTTCGTTATTCTATGATTATCCAATATCAAAAATAATTTTCATCGGTTACATGTAGTTGTTTCTCAACGCGCATGTACCGAAGCTTTCTAGGTAGGAAAGCTAGAAGAGATGATTGTTTCAGATTCTATTCAAAATGATATTTTTTCAGTATTTCACAATAACCCCCCATATTGATTTTTTTACACTAATAATATACCTCCTATAAAAAAATCACCTGGTGTTGTGTTATAAACTTTCTGTCATTAATGTACTTATCAATTATTATTCATCACTATCTCCTCAAAACAGTCAGAGGATCACTAGTTTGTAAGATCGTATACACGAATCAGTTTTATGATAAATATAATACTGTGACTAGTGTAATTTACCATTTTTGGAAAGGATGGTAGGGCCAGAGTATACAGAAGAAGGAATCAACTTGTTATTCCCTGCCGGTCATCTTTAAGTTTTCTATTTGGGGTGGATCAATAATGTTGAGGGGTGGAATAACTTCCAGTGATCATACAGACTTTGTAGTCATCAAAGGATCCCTAACCACCCATAGAAGCGCTAATGAGTTGTTGGATGCTCAGAGCACAAATTTATTTTTCTGCGAGATGGGGCCCATCTCCACGCTGCAGATATCTTGCTTTAGTACTTAAAAGTCCACAATATCACCACTTTAAGGTGGCCCGCTCACAGTCCGGATCTGAATTCCATCGAACATGTCTGTAATCAACAGAAAAGAAGCATCCGAACCCGTCAAAACCAACGCACCACTTTGGATGAGCTGGAAATTGCTCTTCGAGAAAAATGTTAGCATTTGTCTCAAGAGGCTCATGAAAACCATGCTCCGGCGAATCCGAACTGTGATTTTTGTCCGAGGAGGTAACACAAGCCAATAATTGGGATTAACTTTCTTTTACATACTTTTCATTCCAATAATTGAAGGATTTTCATTTTATTTTGGTAGTTAATTACTTCTCTCACGTATATCCAATGCAGAACAAAAAATTATTCGATAATTTAGCATGAATTTGGTAACCATTTACATTACCTTCCAAAAAAACAAGCTCATGAAGAAGTGATTCTCCAATAGATAAATGGATAAATGAAATGTTTATTATTATTATTCATCCTGCTTTTAATCTGTAGAATCCCAGTTAACTCTTTCGGACTCCGCCGCTGTCCACTCCACCACGCATCGTAGTTAGCATTGACTTTCATGCCGGATGAAAAGCTTTACGGGCTCAAAGCTGCGTAAACTAATTTAAGTGTGCCATTGTTTATCATTTGTCATATAATTTCCTACGGTCTAGCTAACTACCCGGGGCGGGCAACGTGTCCTCCAGAGAGAAAAGCTCGGAATAAAGCTTTCTACATCAATCATTCAATTAGCGGTTTAATTGTGCCATTCATTTTGTTTGTCAATTCAAATAATTCGTCTTCGCATTCATCAATTTGCAAATTATTCGAATTAACCTCGTTTACCAGTTTGCTTACGCTTCGTTTATTCGCTTTCATTTACTAATTTGATGTTTTTGTTCCTACCCAATTCGCATTGGTTTACCTTCTGAAAACCTTCGCCGCTATTGTTACAATACTCGTGATTTCGCGGGTACGACGGAAATTCGGGAAACTTGTCGGATGGAAGGAAAGAGGTGTTGATGCTGAGCTGATTCGAAACTGGATTGAGCAAGTACTAAGAGTTTGCAATTTATATTGTTGAACCCATATCAGGACCTGGTTACGATTGTGGAACAGCTAGCTACCTATCGATTTTGAGAATTTCTGTGCTATTGAAATGGAGAGTGATTCTTCAACCTGGAGATGCATTGCTAACCCACATTAGTCATTAATATCTGTACTGGGTGTAGACTTGATACATTTTCTGATACTGTTTCAAAGTGAGGAGCACCTCGACCTACACACCATATTTTAAATATATCTCATCTGTTTCAAAGCAATACGATGTTTGGGATATAATAGTAATAATGATATGTTAATTCTTAACAGGTTTACACACACAACTATAGAAAATACAAACAATTAGAGAGTATATGACAGTATGCCGAAAGAACACTGGATACATTTCTGGAATATCTGAACTACCTCAGCCCAAAGATCTAAATCACAATGAAATAGAAAACTCCCATCGTCTTCTAGGATATTCCAGTGGATAGACGTAAAGACGGAACTTTGGGTTATAGAGTGTACTTCCTATAGTTCTCCAACTCACATCACAAAAAAACATGTGAATAATTCGTCCATAAATACTACCTGGATAAAAATAAGTTGATAAAAATATTCAGAAGAAAAACTGGTATGAAATCTACACGGCTGAAAACATTGAACTGTCAACAGAAATACTCGTCAGAAAAATACAATCAGCAATCGAAAGCAGTACAAATAAAGTGAAAATGAAAAAAAATTTCAAACGAAGTCCCTGGATTACCAGCCATATAATCAAACTCACGAATGAGAAAAACCATATTTATAAAAAACTTAGAATTCAATCAACAATAGAAAATAAAACAAAGTAAATTCAAATGAAAAATGAACTACATAAGATTATAGATACGGCAAAGAAAAAGTACTGTCAAAAACAAATTGAGAAAAACGGTAATAACTCTAAAGGTTTATGGAAAACTGTAAATGAATTATCTGGAAACAAAAAAGAAAAAGTGATAAATGAAATAAAAACAGAGGCAGGTGATATAGTAAAAAATGATTAAGAAATAGCAAATGAATTTATTAGCCATTTCACTAACATAGGTAAACTACTGGCTGAAAAAATTATAGATAAAAAACAACTACCCCGCTTCTCAAAAAAATTCTTATGTAATTCATTTTTCTTAGAAGAAACTACTCAGTCTGAAGTCTTGAAAACAATACTTGAATTAAAAAATAAGAAATCTCCAGGAGTCGATGGTATTCGATCAGAAACTTCAAAACTAATAGCGCGTCAAATTGCTGAACCCCTAACTTACATCATTAACCTCACATTTTCTGCAGGACAATGCCCTTCGGTATTCAAGACAGCGGTAATGAATCATGTATATAAAAAAGGTGACACAACTGACATGTCAAACTATAGACCAATTTCCATTATCTGAAACTTGGCAAAAATCTTAGACAAGACGTATTATTAACTTCTTGAATAAAAAAGACATTATATCAGATCGCCAGTATGTATTCAGAGAGAAGAGATCAACAGAAGATGCTATAAACTATCTGATGAGTAAAATTAGCCAATATGTCGATAAAAAGAAACCTAGTTCATGTGTCTTTTTGGATCTTTCGGATTTCGACACGGTAAGCCATGAGCAACTCTGAAGTATTGGAGGGGATTGGATTCAGGGGAATTCCATATGAATTATTGAAAAACTATTTAACATGAAGAAATCAATGCGTAAGAATGAATAGACAGTATAGTGAATCGAAAGAAGTTGAGTATGGTGTGCCTCAAGGAACAATTCTGAGTCCAACCCTTTTCAACATTTACCTCAACGACTTATATATGCAGCTAGTCGAAGGCCGAAGAGAAGTATTTTAGTACCTTTGATGTTTGCAGTGTTTATTTTTGATTACCCCACTTTCTTATCACATTGTTAAGTACATTTATACGCAGATGATATACAGTTATATTTGTCTTCTCATAACACCGATACAGAAAGTTGCGTGGCCAATATAAACACAGATTTGCACAAAACATTC
>WOGP01001643.1:0-18489 GCA_015342065.1 Leptinotarsa undecemlineata | reverse complement strand
TATATATTCATGAAATATTCCTGGAATATCTATTGCTATGTGGGGAGTACCTAACTTGATTGGTGATACAGATGATACCATATAAGAGAGGTGTTATCTATTGATTGCTGCTACTCAGAATGGCAAATGATTTTCCTGTGAATTAACTAATGGGATTCAATTATTGAACACGCACGATCGATAAACATCGACCATTCCCGTATATAGAAGCCGCAAACTAATGTACACCTTTCATGTTTTATGCTATTCATGGAACCAGTAATAAGCTGCTTTGATAACTGTTCGATTCTCTTTAATTGAAAGTGGGAAAACCTGTCGGTGCCCGAATTCAATTATTACCTATGCCAATCGTAGTGAGCAAATTTGTAGGTGAATTCATGAGAAACGAAGTGTTGATTTGGTTTATGGGTGCCAGTCAAGCGTTGAAAAGTTGTACCAGATCGGGATTTGTTCAACGAAAATAATGTTGAAACTGTAATGAATTTTGTAGATGGTTAGCTCATCGTATCACTCCAATATAGTCCAAGTAGTATTCTTCGAATTTCAGAGAGTGCTGGAAAAAATTCACAAGATGTATGAAAACAAAAATTTTATGAAATTATAATCAGTCCCTTTCAGCATTATTACCAATCAAGTTTCAGAGAGTCTGGTCACAGATACTGGTTTATGCCCTGCTTCGTTCATTTAAAAAATAAATGAAAATATCCAGTAGAAGTATAAGTAATAATCTATTGAATTCAACTTCAATGCGAGCAAAATCTCACTCAAATGAAGAATCCGGAAATAAATTCGAAATTACAGTTCTGTCTACAGAAAGAACTATAGAGAACAATAGCTATAGAAAACAAATTCGATCAGAGTCGATGCAGTGAATGAATTGAAGTGTTTTTATTTTCAGTTTCCTCACAAGATTAATGTGATCCAGGCTTATCGACAAGCATTCTTACTTCCGAGACATCCTCAAAAGACTGATATATAAAAGAATTGGTTTATTGGATTACTGTAACAGATTTTCCTCTTCTGTTCTGCTCTACATCCTGTTAGTCAATCCAGGAACGGGGGAAGTATAGCCTGAGGCGAACAACATTCACAAACTTTGAATGAACTGGAAATCAGGAATATGCTGTCGTATTCGAAAGGATTTCAACTCATCCTGTTATTTATTCGGAATAATACATATACTCATCACAAGTTGACTGTGAGTGCTTGAAAAATGTGTCACGGGAATTCAAGATATTTTAATCCGATTCATGTACATCATTTTGTCAGATTGTACTGACATATTTGGATAAACCTACCTGAAAGATTCCATATCAGTAGTAAATTGAAGCATATAAAATAGTTCATCAAAAATAACGAAAAGGAAAAGTTTTTAAGGTTTAAGTTTGGAGTAAAAGAACTGATCCTAAAATTTTTTGGGCAAAACTATTAGCTAGAATTGGAATTTCTAGGTGTTGAGAATAGTTTCCTGACAGCAGTGAATAATGCTTTTTTCAATGCGTGTTCAGCTAACCAAGTTAGCGTCATAAGGAAATGACATCGATATATCTCTGAAAATTTTGATGGTGGAACCTAGATCAGTAATTTTTCTAAATTGTTACAATAACTCATTTAACTAATAGCTACCGCTATTTCTATATATTGGTACAAGAAGTGTTTTCTCCCATTGAAGTAGATAAAATCCTGTTTGTATTTATCTGTTGGATTTGTCTGGCTCAGCATCTTCCTCACCATCAATAATTTCCAGTTTAGAGTAGGGAGGGTGAGTGTCAGCCCCGTTTATTATGGAGTTCACAGAAAACAGACACCAATCCGTTATGCATTTGATTATTTTGGACTTTCAGTGTCTAATCTAATATATAAAAATGAATGTTTGTTGGTTGGTTTGTTGGTTGGTTGGTAAATGATAAACGTCTACATCGCCGA
Source organism: Leptinotarsa undecemlineata (assembly GCA_015342065.1). Classification (NCBI taxonomy): domain Eukaryota; kingdom Metazoa; phylum Arthropoda; class Insecta; order Coleoptera; family Chrysomelidae; genus Leptinotarsa; species Leptinotarsa undecemlineata. The sequence continues at coordinate 16,563 of WOGP01001643.1, read as the reverse complement.
GCCGATCGTGACGAAACTTGACATGTAGAGGTGATTTTTCATAGAGAAGGTCTTTAGGTATCAATTTTTCTGTAAATCGCCACTAGATGGCGCTAAAGAACAATATTTTGAAAGCACTGTTCTATAACACTGCGCACGCCTAAGTTCGTTGATTCTGATTCTGTCAAAACATTGGAATAGCAGCCATACGGCAACATAGTACGGCGAGTGAAGCCGCGGGCAACAACTATTATGATATAAACTGATTTGAAATCCCTGAAAGACTCTGTCTCTGAAATGACAGTGAAACGAAATATAATATCAACCAAAAAATACTGTTGACACGAGATGAAAATTAATAAATTATTGATTTCAAACCAAGTTACTTCACGACGTTTCTATTATTAGTATCCACAATTGTCTTCGGGTGATAACTGAACGGATTCCTTCGAAATCTGACTATCGGTCATTCGAGGGGTTCAACCTATCCTCTCTTCCCTCTTTCCGCTTCATCGGTTTCTATATGTTGCATATTTCTACGCTAGCTTGGCCTAATGCATTGTCGGACAACATCCTGTCCTGTCCTGAATCAGTGTTCCTTCTTGTGGATTATTTCAGCTTGAGCTTGAGATTTACTGGTTCCTCCTCGCTGTGTGTGTTTCTTGTGCTCGACAATGCCAACTTTCATTGGCTCCTTAGTTTAATCGATGTATGATTCTCCGCACTCGAAGGGAATCAGGTAAATGCAATTCATGGAATAGCAGTCCGCGTTTAGTGGCCTGGTTTTCGGATGCTGCTACGGATAATGTTTCCAGATCTGAAACAGGTTCTAATGTCATACCTGGACTCAATCCTTTTTATCCTTTTCGACAGTCCTCTTATGTAGGGAATTACAAGTACTGATTGTGGCGGCTCCTCTTGTGACAATGGAAATCCAAACTAATGAAAAGCACCACAAAACATTGTCAACCAACTTCAAACAAGCAATTCGTTTCTCGTATACCTGAACTGTAATGTAGCATAAAATTTGGGTTTTTGTCAGATATAATCGAAAAGCTTCAAGGCATACTGAGGAATAGAGCTTCATGAACGTGGGCGACATCATCGAAAAGTCTAATTATATCTACGAAAACATCTTAAGAAATTGTAGACTATGATGAAAAATGAGAAATAAAACCTCCTATGTTTTTACACCACTTTTATTTGTAACTAGCGTTACTGCAGTTTCGTCCTATGAGGACATCTTCTAACCAATTCATAACACTTGTTTTTTTTTGTATTATTTTGAAAATATCCTTATAGGAGGGAACTGCAATGAGGTTACGTAAAAATAAAAATGGTTAAAAAACATAAAACGTTTCATTTCTCATTCTCATAATGATCTCCTACCAATTCTCAGTAGAGATGACGATCGTTTTGATTCCGGAGTGGAGTGATGTATCCATTTTAAACCCATTTTCACATATCAATACAAAAATTTCAGTTTGTTATGTTCAAACATGGCCAAACACTGCTTAGAATCATCAAGACATTCTGGTTTTTGGTCAACAGTGACCTTTCTCAAAGTCAAATGCTCAGGTAATATAAAACGAACACGTTCTCTTGATATCTCTACAATTTCAGATAACTTACACCACATCAATTTTCAATCAGTTGAAATGTTTTCTGGTGTTACTGCTCTATTTGAACGTCCACTGCGTTCTGCACCATCGGTATCGATATGATCATGTTTAAAATCAGCAAACAGAAACAATACTCAAGACGAATATTTACATTTTATTAGTGAACTTACATATGATCAAAAACTTTGAATATAGCATGAGTAAAATTCTCTCCATATTTCTCGACTGTATCATGTCGAAGGTAAGTGACAAAGGAAAAGTAAACATTTGCTGATATTCGCTTTCCAAACCAACAGTAATTATGTTGAAGAATATGCTGATCAACTCATAGCTTTCTGTATGATTATTGTTCCCACTGATGTGGGAACATAGTATGCAATTCTTGAGCCCGACAAAAGATACCCCTATGTGGACTTCAACTGCGAAAGCCTCACAACTTCTACAACTGGCACGATTTTTTTTGACTTTCTCGGGTGTGACAGAAATGTTGAACACTTTTTTTGTTTAACAGGTTAACACCTCACAACTTATTCATAGAAGGAATTTTATTTTATTTCGATGTTGTTGCCGTCGTATCATCAGCTAATGCTTTATCAGAGAATGCTGAAATTTCGACAAATGGTTTCGGTCACCAGTCAGAAATTGAATGAGTGCAAGGACTGCTAAGCAGTACAATGGTCCACCACTTTTGTCTCAATTTTTACGATACTGCCGGCAAGCGATATTTTCAGAGGCGACAGTATGCTCACAAGTTATAAAGGATCATGTTGATAAGTCGTTAGAGTTCAAAGAGACTTTTGGCGATAGAAAGCTTGAAAATCTAAACATTCAGCAGATCTGCTGAATCTGCCATGATCTGGCATGCAAGTAGTAGGAAAGTATTAGAAGGAAATTAGTGAAGAAAAATATTGAATCATCAGAAATAAATGACTGATAAATTCTAGCAAGATGGAATTGGGGAAGTCTGCGATAACACAGAGGAGTGAGTAGTGAAACGAAAATGTGAACAAGTTGAAGACAGAAATCATATCACATCAGCTCTCTTGTGGGGTATGATCTAGACACGGAAAAAAATTCATGGAAATCAGTTATATTCTGATTCAAAGTGACCTTTCGAAATAAGTCCACGCTGCCTTCAGTTATTATATTACTAGTCTGGTCACCCCTTGTTAGGTATTCCTAAGATATTTCATATAATTTGATATTATTGAAGAGAAGTTGAGAAGTACAGTTCCCGGAAGGTCGTCCAATTATCCGAACTGCAAATACCACTAAGAATATATATGAATTTTCAATCCAAAGATGCATATAATTTAATTTCGATTGTTCATGAACAAGTCTTTTGGTGCTTCTCCGTACTGCTACATCAACATCAGTCACTGATGAGACTTCAATTTACAGCTTTCGCCTCGCAGTTAAGGCATATATGATGTATACCGCAGTATCAGACGAAAAGTTTGATTTGATTCAATCATGACCTCTACCGCAAAATACCATGTTCTTATACAGGGTGTAACAAAAATACGTTTATATATTCAAGTGACGTATTGCTGAGAAATTTTTGAGAAAAAAGTCTCTATGAACTTGTGTTCGGACGTGCTTCATTGAGGAGGTACAAGGTGTTGGAATACAAATTTTTTGTTCGTTTTTCAAAAACAATTTTTGCAAAAAGAAGTTATTTGCACGAATTTTGGTACTTGTGGTTATTTTGACGTGGAAAATCATAATTTCCTAATAATGTTCATGTAACATCTAGAGGACGCTGCACACGCTGTCATTATTTATTTTGAATTGCCCTTACTTTCCACAATTTTACAACATTTACGATTTTGTATATCGATGCATATTAATTAGCTCATTGTGCTCTAAGTAAAGTTGCTGAGAACTGATTATGATGCGGATCTCGTCTAAATAAATAACTTTTTCTCATGAAATGTATTGTAACGAATAAATTGTCTTGAACAAATTTATTTTTCACAATATTTCACTATGACAACTGATTTATATACACCAATTGGCAATTAACGCTTCACGTTTATAATATTTACTTTAAACGAACGATTCACTCTGAGTCCCTCTCTGAGCAAGGACCCGACCTTTTATATTAGTAACGAACATTCTACAGACCTCTAGCGGTTTCGGTACTCATCTGTTCTTTCCGCTGCGGTTCGCGGTGTGTCATGCGTATGCTGGCAAATATATCGGTCAGGGCCAGCCTCAGATTCATTACAGTATATCAAAAAATCATTCGTTCTAGAGATACAAATAACTGAAAAAGGGGGTTGGTTGGATAACAGGATCAATTTTTTCTTAAAAAAACAATTATATTCTTACCAACGTTTCGCCTATTTAATTGAATTCGTCTTCAGGGCTCGAAAAGTAGTTTTTTCGTGTTATGATAATACTATTTCAAAATCATCAGAAATAATACAATTGTTTTTTTAAGAAAAAAATTGATCCTGTTACCCAACCTACCCCCTTTTTCAGAAAAATGATTGGATCACTAAACTAGTTAACTACAAATACCTGAATTTGCAAAAAATTCACGACAAAAACCAACAATTTGTATCTCGAAAACGAATGATTTTTCAATAAATATTTCACAAGAAAAAGTTGTTTATTTTAATAAGATCCACTACACACTGAGTTTTTGTAATGTTTTCAGCGCCTTAGAAGCTAAGTAATAAGCATCTATACGGAAATTTGTGAATATCTCGAAAACGATCAGCTCCAGAGTTGTTCAGATAGTGCACCTTTTATAGCTTGGAAAAGGTGTGGGAATTCGGCTTTTCGTGAAAAGAGCCAAAAGTTTACTGTCAAAGAAGATAGGCAATTTGGAATAAATAATGACAGCGTACGCAGGACCCTCCAGATATTACATGAAAATTAATACGAAATTGTGATTTCGAGTCAAAAAAACCCGGTCACCAAATTTCGTGCAAATAATTTATTTTTTGTAAAAACGATGCATTTACGGACTAACGTTTATATAGACTTTTTTCAAAATTGTCTCCGCAATACGTTACTTGAATATTTTAACGTACTTATGTTACACCCTGTATATCAACATTGTTTATATCTTTCTTCAACAAAAATTTTGCTGTTGATGGTTTTTCCGATAATCGTCCCATTTTTGTTCAAACCATTACTAATGAACCATTTTTAATATTTTTCACTTCGATACAGTTCATCAATATAATTTAGAAAAGCCTGGCCGTCATGAACTAGATCTTTCGAACTACCTCGGACGTAGGTAAGTACACGTATTTAGTTCTCAAGACAAATAAAGCTGGATGCTGAGCCCTCTAATAAAACGTATCGAACAAAGTTTGTTTATCTGTAGTTCGGACTTGTGGATTCCAGGGACAAAGAAATAAATGTTCATTCGCAGTCAATGAAGCCTGCTGGATTTTTATTTTCAACATGAAACACAAAAGCTTCGTATTTTCCCATCCAATGTTATTGTACCTTTTGTTCCTGGATTGTTGTCGTCTATACTGAGAAACCATAAAAATGTTGACTTGAATTTTTATTCTTTTCTCTTATTTATTGTTGGTTACTGGAAAAATTCCGATGAAAGGATTTGATAAGTAGCAGGAGAGTGAAAAAAAAATCTATTACTGCAAAAAATATTACAACACTCTATACTTGAACAGCATATTGGCATATATATTCCTGCATAAAGTTCATGAATGAACTACTCTGAAAGAATTTCAATTTTCAATTATGGAATATCATTGACTTTAGGTTGATGATGATCACTATCTTGCACTGACGAGTGACTAAGTAGCCCGAAACCAGTTTGCAAGTGTGCCCGTTCCAAAATTAAACGTTGACTCTTTCAGTTGTACTGCCAATTGCATATGCAGAAAATTTCCTGTGAAGACTTCTGCAGTGACGCCTGTCGGATATACTCAAACGCCATTCCTGGTATTAGCCAGTGGAATAGTTGTTTTCTGATAGGCGTCAGTCCATTCAACCCACTGTGTAGGTAGGTATTTTTGAATTAGTTTACTACCTGTCTTCAAGCATATCCCACTGACTAATAAACAAGTTTTTTTTTCCTTATTCAGAGAAATCGGGCAAATTTCGGATATGCAGTTGGTTAATACCTCGTCCACTAGATGGAGTGACATTTTATTGTTCGCTCTAACCTAGGAAGAGGAATGAAATACTATGAAAGAATTCCCATTTTCAATTGTGGAATATCATTGATTTTAGCTCGATGATGGCCACTATCTTGCATTAACGAGTGGATAAAGCGAATGGTGAACCACAACTATCAAGAGAGCTCTAGCTTGAGATTCTTCACTGAGAGATGTGGCAGGATCAAGGAATTCATTTGAACCCACGAGTGGATATTTCAATGCTCTTTAGGGAATATTGACTTTCTGTTTGGAAGATATATGGATTGAAACCCACTTTTCAAAATTCATCTGTTGAGATGAGTGCAGTAGATAGCTTTTGAAGTTTGGAGAATTCAGATTTTGTAGTAATCGAAGCGTTTACATTGCCTCAGCAGCGTTTCCGTAGCAAGGGGCGGTAAAATACCCCCACGGGTGGAGGTAAGAAACGCATGGATGACGTATGATTCTAAAGTAAGTGTATCCATGCCAAAAATATGTATAACATTAGGTTTACTAAGTGTCACTAACAGAACTGAGATACCGGGAACCTCTCGTTCGTGGAAAACCTTGCTACGGGAATTATAGATGATAGACTTTCCGGTTCTAGCTGAAATATCCAAACCTGAGCAGATGGACGATATCTAAATAATAGCAACTCTCAGCAACTGCCACAAAAACATATTTTCCAGATTTAGGGATGAATTTACAAGGAAGAAAAAGATTGACTTATCAGCATCAATTCTCCTCCGGGTAATATTAGATTGGGAGAAGAAACTCCAACTTTTGTGCAATCATAGGAGGCTTGAAGGCTTGGTGATGCAGCTAGGTAGTTACTCATCGTCTCCATAAGAGCAGGCTATAAGATAGCGATTTGTGGCTCTCATGTAATTGATGGGAAAATCATTGAATTTATGGGTGTTTATAGAAATTTTTGATCGTCACTCAGTTGAAATGGAAACTGAAAACTCAAAACAAAACACGAATCAACACATGAAATAAGTGAAATATACAATAAAATTGATTTCAAAGAATTACTGTTTATAACTTATACTAGATCTAGATTCCCCTCCTCTCCACATTTTTCTGGGAAGAGACGTTAGATGAACTGCATATAGAGTTGTGCACATTGCCAATTGCACAAATCAGTTTATAACAGAGTGCAGCAGACTGTTCGTTGAAACTGGAAGTGATAACATTCTGGTAATGACTTCTGACTTTATACCTCCAACTGTCAACTACGCAATGTCTTATAAAGTACTTTTCTAGAGTAGAGAGGACTGGATCTTCCGTGAGAAGGAAATATTAGAAGCAGCTAGTTGTTGGTTCACAGATGGATCAAAAAACACATGCAACGGTTTTGGTGCAGATGTTTTTGATCGCAGACTCAGGTCAGAGATATCAACCTGCCTAGGAAACTATGCGACTGCATTCAAAGCAGAAATGTATGCTGTTAATTTGTATGCGGAGAGATGAGTAGGAGTATCCCTTATTCAGGCAGACTGTGACGTCATCACACTAGCCAGGTTGTCATACCCAGTCAACCAGAGTATACCAAATTATCACGTGGTATCCAGTCACCCAGCGGTGAACCAATCGGAGTGTACCAAACCTCAGAATATCGTGGCGGGAGATTTGAATTTTCTGTGGACATAAATAACTCAAATAGATGACCAGGCGTATCCCTGAACGAGACATAACATTCAGTCACGTAGCACACTTTCCTCAACCTGTCACTTTTTCCGGCTCTCCACACGTTTGTGATCTCTCAGCACACGTCATTGGGGAATTAAAGAAGATTGGAGAATTGAACGCTGGTCATCGGCGCGATAGGTTATGTCCTTAAACTCGACACCAACGTGAGATATTGGAAGTAATTGTGAAATAATGATATCTCGTATGATATCTTGTATGTTTTCATTAAATCTGCTTCCTTATTAGTTTCCTGGAAATATATGAACAAACCATGGCAAACCAAACATCACAACAAAGTATATTTACCTTGAACCCGATCCGCTCGAGACCCCGACGGGGCGTCAGTTCCGCGGCTCTCTAAAACAGCCGCTTTCAGTGGCCGCTCCCCCTCCACGCTTTCCTCATTGCTAACTAGATAGAGGGAGGCGATAGTCGCGAGGCATTTCAACTTCATGTTGCCTTTCTTGAAATGCTTGGGTTTCACAATGAATTCCAGACCCAATACGGACGACTCGAGACCTTCTCGACCTGAAACATATCCAATAGACCGGTGTCAAAAAAATGATGAGTATTAGGAAAACATATGGGGAAAATAAATTTGATTCAATACTCAATTCACAGAGAAATGCGATGAGCGAAGAATGCGAATAATACGTTGACTACTGATTTACGTGTGAATGGTATTTTAGTATTTTATTGAAAAAAATGTCAAATTTGACAGGGAAGAAAAATCACTTGATCGGTCATATGCATGTCATTTGGCATCATTTTTAAAGCACAACATAATGGAGATATCAAAAGTTGCTTGAAGAGATGAACAAAAAAAATCCCATTTGATGCGGATTTTATGTGTGACACTGTATATGAATCAAAAACTCGCCATTGAAATAATACAAAGAGAAAAAAACTTTCAAAGTGAAAGATTCATTTTGGATTAAAATTTTCTAGAAGAAATGGAATTGCAAAAATATTTCCTGAAATTTAAAACCTCTCGATGACAATCTGACATATATTTGAGTAGCGCCAGTGAAAAAGAAGCCATATCATCAAAACGTTTCGGCATAACTGATTTTTTTTCTGCACAAAACCATAATTATAAAGTATGTCTTCTTTTTCAATGAAAAGTATGAATAACTTCGTTTTTTCTGATGCTGTTTGAAAAAATATTGGAAAATGTTTCAGATATTTTCTATTCAATATTTCGTATTCTTTATACCGTTATCAAGTTCTTTTTCTAAATACAGGTCTGTATATTTCATTGAAAATTTTCAACCACTTTTTTTCTGAATACAGTGACAATAAAATTTATCCCACGAACATTTTTATTCTGCATATGTTATCCGCTGTCATGCGCTAGAGAATGGACTGTATCACAATGCTATTTCCGTAATACTTTTTTTTTAGAACGATTATTTCCAATTTCATTTCAACTGCAGTATTTTTGTCTCATTCTACCGATTCATCTACATCTACATCTCTACCCAGAATTCGAATGACAGAAGTGAGGTTTCAACAGTTTTCTTTTTGAAGGTGGTTACACCATTTTTTTCTATAGGTGTATTTTTTTCAAATGACGTTAGTTTTCAAGTAACGAGAAAGGAGTCTTCAATAATTTGAATAAGAGCCAATGAACAACAGTAATAATGCAAATGATAATAGTCTGGAAGTTATTTTTCAACAGTTTGGTTTCTTCCCAATACAACTGCAATTTCTAGAAGACTGGTATAGTCGAAGTAAACGATATTGTGCACTCTTAAAGTTGGCGGTACTCTCAAAGGCCAAAAAACTAATACATAGAAATGAACTGGCAGCAAACTAATCGACGTGGACTGTTGACTTGACGTTTCGTATTGGATAATTTTCACTAACCGAGTTTAATGATTGGCTGAAGAGTCATAAAATTAAATTTGAGGTCATGTTACGGTGACGAATAGAAATCGGGAAATGAGGGAATGGTTATCGCCATCGTGTCCAATTCAGGAACTGATGGCGATTTGGATTTTGAAATTCTGTATTGGTGTAGTTAAAATTACTTAAAATTTTTGTTGTATGTAAAATGTGGCGCCTTTGGACAAATACTAATAGTAATAACGAGTGTGATAATAGCGCAGACTTTTTCCAGTGTAGTAATTCCAATGGCGATGGTGAACAATGTAAGTAAGTGATTTTCGGATGCATTCGAATATTGAAACACAGAGTATGTTTCAATGTATATAAGAATCTATATCTCAAGTTTGGTTTCGAAGAAAACAAACTATCACAAGCAACATCAGATATGACAAAAATTCCTTTTTCAACAATACGTAAAATAGTCAAAAACAAACCTTATGAACGAAAGACGCGATGTGATACAGGGTTACCAAAACCTTTAGATATTCATCTAATAAAATCATTGAAAAGAACAATAATATACGACTGTTACAAAAGCAATGAGATTCCTACAACTGAAACGATAAGGAAGAAATTGAATACTTCAGGTCATAACGTGAGCTGCTGTGACAAAACTCTTCAAAATTGGATAAAGAAACTAGGAGCTAGATTTGAAATAATGAACAAACGTCAAGCAGTTATGGAAAACAAAATAGTGAAATTGCGTAACAAGTGCTCAGAAGAAATAACTAACTATAGTCAAGGACAACGGCAAATTTTTCATTTGGACGAAATTTGGTATGGCAGTCACGACACATTTACGAAAGGATGGACTGATGGTTCGAGAATATGTACGCCTAACATGCCTGCAAACAATGGATCGCGACTAATCATTATGCATTGCGGAGGAAGTAAAGGATGGGTTGAGGACTGCAATGCTGAATATCAAAAGACCATGGAACCTAATATTTCAAAAGAATGGTTTGTGTAATAGTTCTTGACAACGTTTCCTATCATTCGCGACGTGACAGCTCATCAAAGTACCGAATGAAAACTCGAGGAAAGATGAAATACAGAGTTTTCAATGAATAACAATTTGTATTTTGAAGATTACTATACCAAAAACCAACTACTTGAAGTTTTACAGACAAAAAATATCCGGAAAAGTATACGACCTTGAGAGTATTGGTGAAAAGTATGGACACTTCATACTGAGACATTCTATTTTTGTGTTTTCAATCCCATCTAGGGAAAATTTCTTTCCAAAAGTTGATAAGAAGGTGATGAAGCTAGTTAAAGAAAAAGTATCTAATATTACCGAAGAGAAGACTGGCAGAAAATGTTTAAAAAAAAGTAATTTTACTTGAAAAAGACTGAATGGAGATCGGACACTTTCATATTAATGGTGGAAATAAATTCATTATTGATTTAAATGAAGACAGTGATAGTGAATCAGGTAGGTTTCACTATATCGTTTACTTGAACTATACCAATGAAAACAAAATTTGAATGACCGTTTACACGCAGATTAACCTCATTGGCAACTCATTTGAATTTCCCTATGGAAGAGAATATTCAGGACTGATTGGAGGTCCTAAATGAATTTGCTAATACGGTGTACACTTTTCGTTGGACACCTTGTACACTCAATCAGTCAACTACTCACCTTTGTACACCGGTCTCTGGAGATTCTCAAAAAGCAATTCTAATTCTAACATGCATACTATCTAGTTTGGGCATATTTATACGCGATTCACTATAAGCTTTATCTACACGACATAGGAGTTATACCTCTTTACGTGTGTCTATTCGAGAAGCCATGCTGTGGGATGACATCGCAATAGGTTCGGTCAACACGGATGAAGTGTTACCTTGTGCTCTACTCCCTTCTATTTGACCAAATTGGTACGTTCTTCTAGGGAGAGATACAACTTCTAAATCTGTTATTGGTGAAAGTTTTTCTTCTGACTTGATACTGGAAGATAATTCTCCAGGTTTTATTCCCTCGTACTGAGATAAAACCAACTTTCTTGGCAGCGACATCTCTTCTTCTATAGACAGTAATTCAGGTATGTCGGAGCAAGTTGTTACAAGATCCGATACTCGATGGCTTCTCTCGTGAATTGACTCAAGAGATCGCCTTTGTTTGGGTGATGTGGGTGATAAGGACTTGAATCGACCATTTGCGTCTGAGCTTACATCGTGATCTGAAGGAGAACTGGGAAGAGCTATTGATTCCGAGAGACTGGAATCAGTTGTGTCTATGAGTGATATCTCTGTTTCGTTTCTTAGAGCCGACGCTACTCTCCGTATATTTTCATATGGTTGCCGATAAATTACTTCTATGGAACCTGTATGATTCTGGGTTCTAGTAAACACCTCAGATGTTACCAATTTATTCGCACCATTGGCAGATCTAATTCTGATTGGACTTCCTGGAAGAGAGGTTGGGCTAGTGCTTTCGCGACCTCCTTCACTGAGTTCGTGATATGTGGAAGGGGTAACACTCTGACTTCGAACTCTATCAGCAAATTGGACGGTTTTATCAAAGGACGGTTTGTCATGAGAATATTTCTTGATATGTTCAGTAACAATAGTACGAAGTAGCTTTGTTGGGGATGGACTCGGTTTGGGACTTCCGATTCTGGGATAGATATCCCCCTTGTGGAATTTATTATCTGCCTCCAATATTTCTCCAGACTTGTGAACTTTCTCAATTTTGATGAGCTCATTGGAATCTATAGATTTCAAATTTTTTCTTTCTTTCTCAGGTGAACTCAAAAAATGGTGCTGTTTCTTGGTGATCTCTTCTAATTTAGTTTTAGTATGAGTAGATTTTATCGGAGACTTGTGCATAACAGTTGTTTTGGTTTGGATTCGATGTTGTGATTCAACTTTTCTCTGGGGTGTGCGATCAAGTTTGTCTTCTAACTTCTTTTTACTTCTAAGTTTCTCATTAAAGTTATCTATTTCGCGCTTGTCCTTAGTAATGCTCAGTTTAGTATTCTTTGATTTACTATCAACTTTCATATTTCTCGACACAGTAGACATCATATAGCGATGAAAGCGATGATCATTTTTATGACTTTCCTTTGATTGTGAAAGACTTTCTTCTGTGAAACATTTCATCATTATCTTTTCGTATTTCTTATCGGTTTCAGTTTCTGATAATTTATCTGGGATAATGTCAACTCTCGATATTTTAACATTACCTTTTCTGGCAAGTTTTGGTATATTTGACGGTACTTTTCGCCCAGAGTCAACCCTACTACGTACATTTCGGTCAGTGAATGCTCCTTTCGATACTTTTTTAACAACTACATGAGTTGAAAGTTTTTCATCGTCAGAACTAATATCAGCATCATCGTAATGCTTCGGTCGTTGAAGCTGTCTGCTTTGTATCCTTTTTTTCTCTGTTTCCTCCTGACTAACTTTTCGAACCTGCCTTGAATATTTTCTGGGTAACAAATCCTTCTTGTTTATTCTTTTCGGAGTTTCCGGTGGTTGTAGATCATGCAGAGTTACCTCTAGAACATCGTCTTTCATAGTTATCTCAGGAAGAGGAATACTATACCAACGTCCAATATATTTTTTTTCACCAGTTTTATTCTGTTGCGATTTTTCAATGATTGATAAGTGTGAGTCATTATCTGATAATATGTGATCCAGTTTCCGAGATGAATCACTCTCGGAAGATAAAGGTTCTGCGTCAGTTTCTGACAGTTTCGGTGATTCGCAATGGCTGCGAGAACTTCGAGATTTTTTACTGATTTTATCAGTCGATTCAACCAGTTTTTCTGATTGATGCTTACAAGAATCGCTTGTAGAACCTACTACTACTTTATAAGGTGCCTCAAGCGGTTTAGCTACAAATTTACGTGTGGAAATGTCAATACCTTTCATTCTACTCCCATCTACATCACGTACTCCAACGAATTTTGTTCTGCCTACTGATGCCGAGTCAGACTTGATACTGGTTGATTTGGATATCAAATCCTTACGGGATGTGAAGTTGGAAGATTTCTCTCTATGAGCAATACTTTTTTTAGGAAAGGATTTTCTGTCTGCAGACTGTTTTTCAGTTGAAGAACCAGATGAAAGTGTTTTTTTCATAAGTGATATCATTTCAGTTACTTCACTCGCTAATTGAAGATCTGAGGATTGTTTCTTTTGTACTATCTCAATCGATTTCTTAGGAGACTCAATTCTTTGAAATTGCTTCAAGGGTGAATACGATTTTTCTTTGATTTTTGTCACTGATATAGTTGAACTTCTTTTTATGTTATGTTCTTCGATAATTGATTTTCGCCCTTTTGGTGCCTTTTGTTCACTTACTGTCTTGATTTTGGATGATATAGGTTTTACACCAAACATAGACGTTGATTTAGAGCTTTCTCCTGTTGTACTTTCCATCGAAGTTTTATCTCTTGTTTGTGTATATAACTTCAGATCTCCTCTTGAAACATTGGAAAACTTTTCTGAATGTGTTTTCGGTTTTGATTTAATATCTTTTTGGCTTCTGAATGATTTCACCGCCTTTTCCGAGATATTGAAATGCGCCTGTTCCTTAGGAATCTCCCTTTGCATTGTCAGAGTTTTCAAAATCATATCAGTCCCTTTTTTCTCAATGGTGATCTTTTTTCCTTTTTCCGATTCTATAGAATATTTTGTTTGTTTCTTAGTTTTGGGTACGACTTTTGGTATGTGATATTTCTCACCATATCTATCTCCGAAGATTACGATTGTTTCAGCCGTTCCTGATTTTCTTGAAAGTACTTCAGGTGATTTAGGTTTTCTTTCTGATTTCTTCTCGGAAATTTCATTAACTTCATCTGTCATTGTTGTTATATCCTTCTCAACTTTGTCTGAAAGCTGCATCTTCAGAATGGGAACAATTCTGTCAGATGATTCTTGTGATTCGGATGATGCTACAGCGGATCTCGCTTCTTTCGGTACAATACTTTTATTTTGGACTTCATGCGATTCACGTTCCCAATCATCTTTATTCCCAATAACTTCATGACTTTCGACATCTTTCGTTGTTATGCCTTCCTCAACTTTTTCCGTAGGCTGTTCATCCAAATCTAGAACCATTTTTTCAGATGGTTTTCCTTTGTCAGCTTTCTCGGATGAGGCGACAGAGGATTCAAATTCTTTCAGAACAATATCTTGTTCTAGTACTTCAGGTAATTTAGGTGTTTGTTCATATTTCATCTCGAAAATTTCATTGGTATCGACTTCATCTGTTATTGTTGTTATTTCAGATGTTTCTTCTCTGTCAACTTTTTCAGGCGAAAATAACGCAGATTCAGTTTCTTTCGGGACAATACGTTTTTTGAAGTCATCTGGTAATTCGGGTACCGTTTCATATTTCTCTTCGATGATTTCGAAAGTTTTGACATCTTTCGTTATTGTTGTTATGACTTCTTCAACCTTTTCCGTGGGCTGTTTTTCCAAATCTGGAACCAGTATTTCAGATTGTTCGTCTTTGTCAGCTTTTGCAGATGAAACTACAGCGGGTTCAGTTTCCTTAGGCACAATTAGTTTTTCGAAGACTCCGTGCGATTCAGGTTTTTTTTCAACTTTCTTCTCGATGAATTCAACTGTTTTGACTTCTTCTTTCAATTTTGTTATAACTTCAACCTTCTGCATGAGCTGTTTCTCCGAATCTACCATCATTTTTTCGAAAGTTTCTTCCTTATGTGCTTTATCGGGTGAGGCTACAGCAGATTCAGTTTCTTTCGGAAAAATATGTTTTGCCAGGAACTCCGGTGATTCAAGTTTCATTTCATCTCCTTTTTCAATAACTTCCTCAACCTGTTCCGTGGGCTGTTTCTCCACATTTGGATCTAGTTTTTCAGATGATTCTTCTTTGTCAGCTCCTTTAGGGGTGACTACGGCAAAATTAGTTTCTTCCGGAACAATATGTTTTTCTACGACCTCAGGTGATTCAGTTTTTATTTCATCTCTCTTTTCGAAAGTTTTGACTCCTTTTGTTAATGTTGTCATGACTTCCTCAACCTTTTTCGTAGGCTGTTTCTCCAAATTTGAATCCAGTGTTTCAGATGGTTTTTTTTTGTCAGCTTTTTCAAGTGAGAATACAGCATGTTTTTCAAAGACTTCATGTGATTCTGGTTTTATTTCATCTTCTTTTTCGAAAATATCAAAAGTTTTAACTTCTTTTGTTACTATTTTAATGACTGCCCCAACCTTCTCCGTGGGCATTTTCTCCGAAGCTAGAACCATTTTTTCAGATGGTTCTTCTTTGCCAGCTTCTTCAGGTGAGACAACAGGAGACTTAGTTTTTTCCGGAACAATATGTTTTTCTACAATAACAGGTGATTCAGGTTTTATTTCATCTTTCTGTTCAATAACTTCAGGAGTTATGACTTCTTTTATTATCGTGGCAAAGACTTCCTCAAACTTTTCCGTGGGATACTCCTTGAAATATGGAACAATCTTTTCAGAAGTTATGACTTCTTTTCTTATCGTGGTAATGACTTTCTCAACCTTTTCCGTGGGCTGTTTTTTCAAATATGGAACCAGTTTTTCACATGGTTCTTCTTTGCCAGCTTTTTCAGGTGAGACTACAGTTGGTTTGGATTCCTCCGGAATAATATGTTTTTTCACAAACTCAGGTGATTCAGTTTTTATTTCATCTTCCTTTTCCAAACCTTCAAACGTTTTGAATTCTTTTGTTATCGTGGTAATGACTTCCTCAACCTCTTCCGTGAGCTGTTTCTCCAAATCTGGAACAAGCTTTTCAGAGGGTTTTTCTTTGTCAGCTTTTTCAGGTGAGACTACAGAAGACTTAGTTTCTTCCGGAACAATATGTTTTTCTACTATATCAGGTGATTCAGATTTTATTTCATCTTTCTTTCCAATAACTTCAAGATTTTTAACTCCTTTTGTTACTGTGGTAATAACTTCCTCAAACTTTTCTGTGAGCTGTATCTGAAAATCTGGAACAAGTTTTTCAGAAGGTTCTTCTTTGTCAGCTTTTTCAGGTGAGACTACAGAAGACTTAGTTTCTTCCGGAACAATATGTTTTTCTACAAACTCAGGTGATTCATGTTTTAATTCATCTTCTTTAACCAAAACTTCGAGTGTTTTGACTTCTTTTGTTATCGTGCTAATGCCTTCCTCAACCTTTATCGTGGGCCGTTTCTCCAAATCTGAAAGAAGCTCTTCAGAGGGTTTTTCTTTGTCAGCTTTTTCAGGTGAGACTACAGAAGACTCAGTTTCTTCCGGAACAATATGTTTTTCTACTATAT
>WOGP01001642.1:1871-18489 GCA_015342065.1 Leptinotarsa undecemlineata | reverse complement strand
AAATATTTTAGGCGTGTAGGTCATATTGACTTATGCATACTGTGGAATTTTCAGGTTGATCCGTTGAATAGTTTGCCAGAAACGGCTAATTAACGCCCATCATGAAAAGGCCTGTATACTATACAGAGACAGTAATAAACAAGAAGTAAAAATTAATATTTTGAATGATCTTCATTAAATCGCATCTTGTTTTATATGTCACAACAGTTAATGAACTGTTGAAGTGATTCTAGAAATTTTTGTCGAGCTAATGTCAATAATCTGCCAAAAATCACGCTGCCAATTTCTGAGCTGTTGCTGATTCAAAGGACAGTTCAAATATTTTTACAATTTTCACCAACAGTTTTTATGATAAGTTTTCTGTATACTTCGACCTATTTGACTTCAAATTTTCATTTTAGCATTTTCAACGATAGATTGTGCTAAATCTTATCCAATTACCAGAAAGAAAAAATGTGCAGAAGTCAACAACCAATTAACTTGAAAGTGAAGGAACATTTCGAAGAATGTTCACCAGCCTGCAGATAGTTCAGTTCAGTACAACTCATTTAGCAAGCATTAGCAAGCAACAGTAAGTAACAAGTGAAATAAATGATGAAGTAATAGTGTTTTTTTTATATGTACTAAAATTTTTATGCTGTATTTTCAGTAATTAAATAAAGCTGTTCTAAAGTGTGCCACTTGTTAAAAGAAACCACAAAAGTGTTACAAAATTCAACTTCTTCATCTCATTTATGATGTATTTGTTAGCAAGATCAAATGCTTACTTTCAACAATGTTTTATTATTTGAACAAAATTAAGCTTTTGTTGCAAATAATTAATTAATTCCTCCTAAATTGATAACATTAATCACCGAGGTGTGTCAAACTGATTAAACTGACAGTGGTATTGTTTGAACAATCTGATAAAAGTCTACATTATGCCACACTGTTCATTCGACACATGTTTTTATAATAATATTTGCAAGGACCACGGATATTTGCAAATTCATCTCAAATCATTGAACCAATATGTACATTTACCTAGTTAGCATTCAACTTGCCTAATTTCTTCTCTCGGAAAAGGAGTTATGAATGTACGAGTATCATAAAATTATTCAAATTCAAAACTCACTTTTCTTGAAATTTACCTACAGAGTGTCAAGTATTCTCAGTGCAACAATCTAATTCAGAAAAATTTTATATATAAAATTCTCGTGTCACAATGTTCGTTCCCGTACTCCTCCGAAACGGCTTGATCGATTCTCATGAAATTTTGTGAGCATAATGAGTAGTTCTGAGAATCGGCCAACATCTATTTTTCATATCCCTTAGTGATAAGGGTTGTCCATCCTTAACTTTTTTTATTTTTAGACATTTTTGTAATTTCTTAATTTTTTTATTATGTCGCATTAAAAAATACATTCAACCCTAAATTTTTACCCTTTTATCACCAACCACTATTTTTTAATAGCCATTTTAGTAATTTAATCATTTTTCATCCTCGGTCGATAACTGATCAATCGTTATTTAATTAGTTATCCCCGCCAGTTGACTACAGGTGTCACTTCTGACCCAGTAAACAGCACGGAGTGGGGATGAGAACGAAGCCGGTCTCCTGTTTCTCTCACACAATAAGACTTCTACCAATCCCTACACATTTGTCGGCCATCATTATTGTTTATGCATCAAGTGTAATAGTAACGTTGACAATTATTATTTTGCTATCTCAGTGTTATTAATCATTCCTATTTTACTAATAATAATAAAATTATCAATTTTGAGTGTATTTTGCACGATTAGTTAATAAAGTGATTTTCATAACCTCAAAAGTAACCTCAATAGGTGCCAAGTCAGGACTATACGGCGGATAACTCATCAAATCGATGATTTGGGTGCTTAAAAATGCAGTTGTTTGTGCTCACAATCACACAATCGTATGCATCTAGCCTGCGAAATTCGAGCATTCACCTCATTTCTTGAATAGACCTTGTATATAAAACTGTTGTTTAGGAATCAAGGATACTGCGGTTGTTCTTTATATTCAAAAATAAAATTCGAGACCGAATGGATGTTTTGTTGGGAGCCATTCAATTGCGAAAAGTTCAGTAATATAGTTCCAGTATAAAAAATTACTCTCCGCCACCTAATTCGAGTCCAAAGTTTATAATTTCAACAATGCAAGAACTCCTGAAGAGTATTTGAGATAATCTTACGTTTCAAAGCCTCCTGAACAGTTAAAAAAAACTTTCCTGTGAATTTCTCACCGTCTTCTAACCGTGGAGTCTGAGGCTTTTGTATACTCTGTATGAAAGGTTCGTATACAGAACCTTCTGTTACAAAAACTAAGGCGGTGAGCAAAATTTGCATCCGTGAAAATACGGATTAGAAATTGTTCGAATAGACATCAATATAACCACTTCGATGAAACGTCAGGTCAATTTAGGGCCTAATCGACGTATGCATAGCCTACTTGCCTAGTTCCGATGTGCATTTGTTGGAAAGTTGTTCTGTCATCCCACACGTAATCCACTCACCTGGAAAAGAAAAAAAATAGATAATGTTGTATTTATGCCCTCAGGAAACGTCAGCTCACATTTTCACTAGTGTAATAAAAACGACTTTGAATGAAATTCAATCATATTTGAATAATAATAAAAACTCCAAACTTATCTTATCTGATCAGCAACATGGCTTTAGAAAAGCTAGATCGGTTGAAACAGCCAGTGCCGGTATATATGAGTTCATTTACAATAAAATTGATAAGGGAAAGTATGTAGTCTCAATCTTATTTGATCTAGCGATAGCCTTTGATTCAGTAAAAAATTAAATTATGATCAGTAAATTGTGCAACATTGGTATCAGAGGATTCGTACTTGAATGGATTGAGTCATTCTTATCTGACAGAAAAATGGTTGTGACTCTGAATAATACTGCATCACATATTCAAGATATTATGCTTGGGGTACCACAGGGTTCAATATTAGAACCACTGTTGTTTTCAATCTATATAAATGATCTCCCGAAATATATCAAACATGGTTACACCGTAATGTTCGGAGATGACACCAGCATATCAGTGTCTAGTAACACAAAAGATGAGTTAGAATTCAACCAACTGAACCTGAATGCAAATAAAATAATTCACTTGGGTTTCTCCTTGAGAAAGACACTGAATCTTAATAGCGCCCAACTATCTGATGCAGCCAAACTCCTAGGTATTTATTTAGATAAAACCTTGTCTTGGGAGCCTCACATTGATCATGTGTGTAAATAATTGAACCAGGCAATACGCCAGTTCAAAAAGTTGCTTGACTTAGATGGTTTGGTATGGTAGAGAGGGAGTATGTAGCTAGAAAGTGAATCGTGCTTTCAAAGAAAGAATAACAAACAGTGAAGATAAATTAGGCGTTAGTTGCTAAGTGGTGTATATAAATTAGTTGTGTTAGTGAAGTATTTTTAAAAATAAATTTGTTTAAAATAGTTCTTAAGACAATTCTTTAATTCGTTACAGTAGCTTAGATGATTTCCTGTAAAGGGATGTCTTGATATAACTTGTTCTCACTACTTTTCCTTCCTATTTTTATGTTAAACCGTTTAATTGTAGATAATTATATTATGTTGTTTTATAATAATTTGTCTATGATTTTAAAATTTGTATGTCGCTTGTAGTGTTTTGTGTAGTGCCTGTTTTATTTGATAGGTATATGTTTATTTATTTATATTTATATACTTATTTATTGTTATTTTTATTATTGACTTGTCTAATATCATAATGATCTGAAAGATGAATAAATACAACAACTTATGGCAAAGTATTTGATAACAGAAAACTCTGCATTCCAACGAAAACTCAACGCCCCTTGTCAGTCAATTTTTATTCCTAGGGGGAATAATTCTTTACATTACTGAAGATATCCGAAGTCATAAATCGAGACTCCCGAACAATTCTCTGTCGCAGGTCTTCTAGATTTGTAGGCTTAACAGAGTAGACTTTCGAATTCAGGTGTCCCCACAGAAATAATTCCATCGGTGTAAGATCAGGTGATCTAGCTGGTTACTCCACTGGACCCCTTCTGTCGATCCAGCGTATTGGAAAACGTTCGTCCAAAAACTGTCTCACACGAACATCAAAATATAGGGGTGCACCTTCCTGCTGGAATATTATTTTATTTTCTACCAAATTGTCATCATTTTCTAAAATGTGTGTAGTCATAGGATCTACACAGTCGTGGAATAGATTCAAGTATGTGTTTCCATTGAGATTACCTTTAATGAAGAATGGACGATCACCAAGAATGCCGGCCCAGACATTAAATTTTTGTGGACTTTGCGAATGTGTTTCCATCACCATATGAGGATTCACATCGCACTAGTAACGACAATTATGTCTTATTCACTTTACCATTCAACATGAAAGACATTTTATCTGAAAAACATGTATTGTATGATAGGTTTGGGTTGTTGGTCAATTTCTCGCTGAACACCTCACAAAACTGAAGACGACGATCAGGATCATCTTCGTTTAATTCCTGAACTAGCCTTGTTTTGAAAGGATGGAATTTGTAGGCTTTAAAAATCCGAAAAACAGTGGTAGCTGATAAATCAGACGCTCTAGCTACTTGTCTGATAGATTGTTGACTATCCATTTGTACATGTCCTGAAACTGAAGCTTCAACTCCGTCATTTCTGACATGACGTGATACTTCATGTTTTCTGTTGAGGACAGAACCTGAAGTTCGAAACTTATCCATTAACTGTTTAACGTATTGATTGCTTACGTTTTGGTCTTGATGATTCGTATTATAAATTCTTGCAGCAGCTTTAGCACATTCATTATTTTGATGATAATAATAATAGGTTGCAACAATTTTTATTCTTTCTTTAGTAGAATGAACCATGTTGGAACACAGTGAACAAGGATAATAATTCGTGAAGAAGTGACAATGGCCAACTATCTACTTTCTGTTCTGCGAAAACTAGATTCTACAAAAACTACCAGACAGAGAATTGCTCCGGAATGCAGATTTCTAACTCCGGACATTTTCAATAATCTAGGGAACGCTTTCGAAAGGTGACAGTATTATTGTATGGAACTAGATGAAGGTCATTTTGAACACTTTATCTGTTGATTCTGTGTAAAATAAGCGACGGAGAATTTTCGGTTTTTTTCTTAAATAAAACATTCAACATTTAATTTCTCAATAACGAATAAACCAATTTAAAAAAAAAATTACAGAAGTGATAGAGGAACAAAAGACCTTACGAATGATGCATCACTCGACCCCCATGATATGGGGGAAGGGATGCTGACCGCAGGGGTGTGAAGTTTGGTTTGATTTCCATATCAGAATTAGTCCCGCTAGAAATGAAAATTGACGTGTTTTTTGAAATTTTCGATTACATGTCCGATTCATACTTACAGGGGGAGTCAAGTTTTCGTTGAAACGCCCTGTATTATATCGCTAATAGGAAGACAGAGAAACTTGATGACTGACTCAACACGTAAATCCTCTTTGTTACTACTTTTTCAGCAATTAAAACAATTTATATCTCTGCCTACTCTCATTAATGTAATTACGGTTTTGCGGTGATTTCCACAAGTTTTTCTGTTACGACTACATGTAACGTTTTACTTCCTGTTCTACTACGAACATTTTTTGCTTGTCCTAGACCACTCGTACTGTTACGCAATTACTCATAAAACGAGTGAAATTATTTCGTTGCGCAACACAATTTAACCTTGACTTTGCTCTTAATTTCGCTCTAATTGAAGCACAATTATTACTAATTTTTGTTTTCAGAGTAAACATTTCACTCAAACGTTTGCTAGGGGAAACATGAATGTTCCTGAATGTGAAAACTGACTGACAATTATTTGTTACACAAGGGTGATTCTAGAAGTACCCGTCCTGGCCTAGAGATGGCGGTAATTTGTGAAAAAGGAGAAAATTAGTCATCGTTATGTGGTACAATACTTTTATTTGACAGTATTGATGAATCTTAACATATTTTTTATGACAAAAAAGGTAATAAATGAAGTGAATTGAATCGAATTATCGAAAATCGCATCAAAAATGCAATAAAATCTCTAAAGAACCAAGTAAAGATAATCTCATGACAACCAGATTACAAGCATCATTGATTTCACGATAGGTACTTTGTATTGCGGAAATTCAATACGGATTCCATCGCAATCGCTATCTTACAAACATCGATTCGACAATATTGCCCGTTTCGTAATATAAATTGTGCTACAATTTCAATTGTTGTTATCGCAACTTGCTGGTTAAAGTTTCCTAGTAATTATCCCAGTAATTTTTCCCCTATAGTTCGTTACCTTTGTCATTTTCTGTAAATAACTTTCACTAAAGATTATAGGAAGCATACGGCCATACGTTCCTTTCAAAATATTAACCTTACACACAAGTCATACAGGGTGGGCCATCGAAAACTTGACATGGAGGTTTTGGGTACTAATTTTGCAAATCCAAAAAAAACCCTCGGATCGGTCGATTTTTATTAGGAGAGGGACAGTTTTTCCCTATTTACAGCGTCGTCATTTCAACCCTGTAGCAGAGGGGTAAACAACCCTTGTAATTTTAATAGGGAACCGGGGGCGAGTCACACATCGTTTGAAAGATCTTGGAATTCTCTAAACAATGGTGTACATTTTTTTAAATTTGGACGAATATAAAATCAATATCGTTAATAGCAACAAATTGTTGTACGCCACTGCTTAGCTGAAATGAATTTGGAACTCTTTCATTTGTTTCTTACGCTACTTTTTTGTTAATTTTTTAGTTCTTTTCCGCTAAGAGGGCTATTACAATTGAGAAATGGTTAAAAATGTTCTTTATATTTCTCATTTTTATGTTAAAAGTGATATCTTTATTATTACTATTAGTAAGTGTCCCATAAAGTGGTGCTAAAGAAACAATGGTTTACACAACTGCAGAGAGGGTTGAGTTGAACTGTACTATGAAAATAGACGTTGTGCTGCGAGAGCCGCTGAACTGCTCAAATAACAACATGGGATGAATGTGTCGCAACAGTATGTTTCCGATTTATTTGTAAACATTTGCGCAACTGGATATGTAGCAAATAAAAAACGGTAAATCGAATCGCCAGTAACAAATCAGGCGACACGACTGACAATTCTGGACCATGTTGAGCTTGACCATACTTTGAGTACAAAAAAGTTACCATTTGTTTCAGGAGTGTCACAAACTAGCATTCGGCGTATTTTGAAAATCCACAACATGCATCCTAACAAGATTAAATTACCGCAAGAACTGAATGAAGATAATTTCGGTCGACGGTTGCAATTTTGCGAGTTGGTTAGTGAACGAGCGGTGGAAAATCCACATTTTGTTTTCAACATTTGCTCCAGTGATAAAAGTTCATTTTTTCTAAATGGCACAGTTAATCGCCATAATTGTCGCTATTGGGCTGGTTGAAATTCTCATATTTTTCATTAAGTGCACGTCCACAAAAATTAAATGTATGGGCTGGAATTTTTGTTGACCGTATTGTTAGCCCATTGTTATTAGAAGGCAATTTAATCGGACAAATGTATCTGGAGCTTCTGGAAGATACTATTAATCTCCTTCTCACTAATATTATTGAAAATCACCACAATTATCGGGAGGATCTGTTAATATTTCAACAAGATGGCGCTGTTGCGCACTATGCTCTGCCTGTTCGGCAGTATTTGGATCAGACTTTTCCGGATCACTGGATTGGGAGGCGAGGCACTATCGAACGGCCACCACGATCACCAGACCTTCCGCCGTTAGATTCCTTTCTGTGGGGTCATTTGTAATGCAGAATTTACTGTATTCCTCCTGCATCACTCGAAGATTCACGGCAACGAATCTCAAATAAATGTCGCCAAATCACTCCAGAAATGCTCCACAATGTTCGAGAAAGTTTCCAGCAGAACTTCTATTATTGCATGGAAGCTGGAGGTGCCCAATTTGAGCATATGCTAGCATGAGAAGAAAGTAAGTACCTTCAACTCTAAATTTAATATGGTTCGTCCAAATTTAAAAAAATGTACACCGTTGTTTAGAGAATTCTAAGATCTTTCAAACGATGTGCGACTCGCCCCCAGTTCCCTATTAAAATTCCAAGGGTTATTCACCCCTCCGGCTGAGCGTTTTTTAGGATTTGCAAAGTTAGTACCGAAATCCTCTATGTCAAGTTTTTGATGGGCCACCCTGTATAATATAAAAGACATATATCCGCATAAAACAAAGTAATTTGTTGGGGAAATATGTGCCCCCGGTGTTTCTTTAATTTTGGTTGACAACGCTTTTGATTGTGGACTGCAAAGTAATCGGTTGTGTTGACAACACCATATCGCGCGATCAAATCGTCAGACAGCGACGCGCGGGCGAAACGCGCGGGCGAAACGCAACTACATGAACAATTGGAGAAACTTTATATTACCAGTACTTTTTAATAGTTAATTACTCACCAAATATTGAGTGTACTCAAAAGAAAACGGCGCCAACTATGTTGACTATTGACTTGTAAAAATTCCATTCCCATCGATATATTCGCATCATTAATAACGATATTTTAAACCTCGCCATATACGTGAAACCCAAAAAAAAACTCATCGGTAACCTCGATATTTATGGCGTGCAACGCGAATTTATTAGCAATGTAATGCGTTTAATTGCGATCGCGTAGTAGCATGATTTATTCAAGGGCTACGACACCACCCGGAGAACCTGCATCAGTTTGAGAATGGAATTGTTCCAAAGCCAGACATGACGTGACCTTATCCTGTATTTATTCTGGGCTGTCGATTGAAGTTTATAATCGAGCACTTGAACTTACAATTTTAACGACAGTGTTTTCATTGAATTATAAAATGGTGATATCTGGAATGGATCTTGAAGGAAAGAAAACCGCAGTGTTACAAATGATTTTTCCTTGTATCTGGAAGTATAGGCTGGCCGCACACTGGCAACTTTATGACAAATAGATGGCGCTAGCTACTGTGCTAAGAGTGATACCACTTTTGTTATTTTCAAAACACTGGATCCAAAAAAAATTTCGTGTTTTAATTATACACTGCTTCTTGTTCGAAAAAATATCGTTAAAGCGAAGCAATGCCTTGAAAAGTGTTATAAGGACTCCGCTCGATTAGAACGAACAATTAAACGTTGCTTTGCTGACTTCAAACGTGGTTGTAGAGACACCGTTGATGCAGAACGCAGTGGACTCCCAAATGTGACACTAACACCACAAAACATTGAAAAAATCCACAAAATCGTTTTGACTGATCGAAAGGTAAAGTTACGAGAGTTAGCTAGCATTGTAAAGGTATCAAAACAATGTATCATGATCATTTGACTATCAGAAAGCTCTATTCAAATTGGGTGTCGCGCGAGCTCACTGTTGACCAAAAACAAGGACGTCTTGATGATTCTGAGCAGTGTTTGGCCGTGTTTAAACATAAACCGAAATTTTTGCGTCGATATGTGATAATTGTTGAACCATGATCAAAACAATCAACATCTGAGTGAAGACAGTAGATCACCAACATCGATTCTGTGACACCAACCAATGAGAACGTAGCAATTTGTCACATGACCAGTCTGTTCGGTTAGTTACGCTATCGGTGTGGTTGGTTACGTCTAGCCGAACCTAACCTAACCTAACCGAACCTAACCTAAATTAACCTAACCGCCTAACCCAACCCAACCGCACTAGTAGCGTAACCAACCGAACAAACTGGTCATGTGACAAATTGCTACGCTCTCATTGGCTGATGTCAAAAAATCGGTGTTGGTGATCCACTGAAGAGCAACTGGTGAACCTCGTTCAAATCGCTCGAAAGCACAACAATCAGCTCGGTATTTTGGGATGTTCGTAGTGTGATATTCATCGACTTACTTGTGCAGTGAAATACTATCAACAGTGGAGGGTTTCATAGCCGAAATTTCGAAAAAACGACACTACACAATCACTTTTTTGTGATGAAAAACGACGTTTTTGTGGAATGAAAATTACAATTTCATTAAAATTCTTGCCATTGAAAACAACCCGAAACGCAAATTCTGCACTTTCCATATAATGAAAAGTGTTTGTTTTTTATTAATTTCTCGTCAAAATCTTCAATAATTACATTTTTAAAGACTAACCCACATATTTTCTCCAATAAAAACGACAATTTTTTTTTCTTAACCCAAATCGTGTAAACCAAATCAACGCAACCTTACCTCGTCCACCCTAAATAGCCTTACCCAAGTAACCTCAACCTCCAAGTTCACCCCAAATAGCCTAACCCAAGTCGCCAGCCCCACCGCGTCTAAACTACCCTCCTTCTCCCTAGTCTCTGTATAACCCAAAACCTAACCTAACATAACATAACCTGAACCCAATTTCGCTATTTAACATCAGATGGCCCTACGATCTAACACTAAATTTCTCTATTTTCCATCATATGGCGCTACAGGAGAATAATAATTACGCTACTTCATTCCAGATGGCGCCATCTGTATTTTTACATTTTTCACTCTAAAACCCAACTAGATTTCAACACGTAGAATCGCTACTTTCGTACAGGCACCCTCTCTGATAGCGCATTAAGGATTTTCCTGTAGTGCTTGTGTTTTATGCTTAAAAAAATTTAAGACAGTGCTGCTTCATCAAGACAATGCACAGTGTCACAAATCAATGAAAACGATGGCAAAATTGCAGGGAATGGGCTTCAAATTACTCTCGCGTACACCATATTCGCCAGATTTGGCTCCCAACGACTACTGGCTGTTCGCAGACCTCAAGAAAATGCTCACCGGTAAGAAATTTCGCTCGAACGAAGAGGTTATTGCTGAAACTGATGCTGAAACTCCATCAACAATTATTCCAACGGCGCTGAAATGATTGTTGATGGAGATTACCTTAATTAATAATCCAATTTTGAACAAAAAAAAAACGCCTTTTCTTCCTTAGGCCGGGATTTTCTGCCCAGCAGTTCAACAATTTCATAGCAACTTGAAACAGCTGCTGTTCCAAGTTGCTAAACACCAGCTTCAAAAGAACTATGCTTTTATTACAACATTACTGTTCAACACACGATCCAAGCGGTTTCAGTACGTGCTGCAGCAGGTTCATTGCGGTGATTTTTGTAAAGGTTACCCAGCGTATCAGGAGAGCTCTTGGCTGATGTATAGCAGTCTTCAATTACTGCCATCTGCAGTAGTTTCTTGGGAACAGGGGCAGAAACGATACCAGTACCACGGGGAGCTGGGATGAGACCAGACCAGCATGTTCTGGTGACTTTGCAAGGCACTGTGTGGGGCTGAGCGATTTTGTTTCCCCAGTAACCTCTACAGACTTGTACGAAAGTAAGCTTGGCTAAGATGATGGCTCTACGGATAGCAGAAGCAATTTCTTTGCTGCAATTCACTCCCAAACCGATGTGGCCTTTGCTATGCTACGAAAGCCTTCAAACGAATACGTTGATCAGCACCACGAGTCTGTTTCTGAACAGGCATAATCTTCAAAACCTCATCATTCAGTTTTGACCCAATGAAGAAATCGATGATTTCATACTCCTTGATTGGCAAAGGAAACAGGTAGATCTCCTCCTAAGAGCGGACCTTACCATCTTTTACCAACCGTCCTAGCTTAGTTTCAGGTACCCATTCCTTCTGGTCTTTCTTTCCGCGACCACGACCTCTACCGCATCCACAGCCACGACCTATGGGGCCCCCTCCTCTAACATCACTTGCGAATGCACCTTGGAAACCGCCACGGCCACCGGCTGGAGCTGCGTCCGCCATTGTCTAATAATTCCTTCAACACTGTTGTCGAACGAAGCTATTAGAATGTGCTGTTGTTTTAGGGCGGAGAAAAGAAAGCAAATTTTTGAACCATTGATTAGCAGAAGCCTTACTTATAAGATAGACAATTTCATAAGTTCATTGACAGTTTAAAAAATATCTAATCAGATCTATTAGTTATTTCCGCATGAACGAGAAAACTATCGAGAAACTTTTTTTGAGGATTTGTAACTGCATATTCATTGAGTTTTGTTACATATAACGCTGGGCGGAATATTAACAACTGATATCTAGAAAAATGGGTATGGAAGGCTTTAACCGCTTTCTGAGGTTGGATACGGAGAAACAAAAAAATTGTTATATGTATGAGTTGGTGTTCTTAATATGAGACTGATGTGAGAGTCGGCAATGCGATTATCTTTACTCCTGTCGTGCCCTTTAACCCACCTCAGGATAATGTTATGATCTATCGAGGCTTTGGCTAAATCTGGGTGACATTCTAGTACTAGCCCTGAAGTTACACCTTGTTTGTTCAAGGCTAATAGGGCTTTTCTGCTGTCGGTGCTGATTGTTTCGTTTTTGGCCACCCTGCTATTTTTCCCATTCCCCACTTAATCCTTAGGCTTAGTGATATGTCAGACCAATGATCATGTATGGTGCAATTGCTTGGTAGCCGAAGGCTTTACAGAAAACGGCCCAAGCGAAGCTCTCTGGCTTGCAGAGACAGGCTTGCCTGGCTATTAGTGGTGCCATCACTACCACACCATCAGCGGCCATGGAGATCCTTCCAGATCTATCTCCTCTCAACATTATTTTGGAAAGAGAGGCATTTTCTAAAAAATAGCGTTCTCAAATAACAGAAATAATTATTAGTACCTCTATACTGAGATGCATGGTTCGACCGGAACTGGTAAGAATATTAGTGGTACCGTTCCAACCCCTTATTGGGGGTGACCCAAAAAAACAGGGCAAGCTAAATAAAACCGTTTGAAAAAAACTTTCTGCTCTAGAACCAAATGCGATCTATCGATTCCAGCACATGTAATTGACAATTATTGAAAGTATTAGTGTAATATTTCATATATACTCAAAAATGTTGGCCCTATGATGGATCAGACACCAAAGATGAGTATGTTTGGTAATGTGATTTATTCCAATTTATTTTGAACTGATTACAATTGTCTGGCGTCGTGGACAAAATCAATATGACCGCGAATTGGGTCATAACGACGTAGGTGACCTAGTTGCAGTAAAATAGATCGCAGTTTGAGGGAAAATAGACGCAATCAATATTTTGCCAAAAATATTTTTCAGGAATGAACATGTTTGAATGGGAATACTATTTTATTGCAAGATGATCGCGAAAGAACAACTGTTCTGTCGCGATTATAATTATGTGACCTGTTATCGTTAGGACTTGAACAGAACAGAAGAGAAAATGGTTGACTATTCAATTTACTAAAAAGAATATAATTCAATTAATGGTTCAAAGAGTTTTTCAATTGGTACTTCAATGTCGTTCAACACCTGGTGTTATCTTTGTGGATTTCAGATGGTGTGGATAGAATATACGGTATCACTCTTTAATATCTAAATCAGTTGCCAATATTGAAATGAAATATTGAAAGCTTTGAGCTCAGCCGCCTAACATAACCAAAAGGACTCCCACTTTCCACTCATATTCAAATATTGATGGTAACTAGCAACTTCCATAACTTTTCAGTGTTTAGCTTTAGTCTGTCTTCGACATCTGCAGCAAGGATTTTCAAATATACATAATCTTCATGATATAAGGGTGGTGAATGAAACACTTGCATATGGAAATAAACATCGGCCTAAGCCATAGATCATGATTAGCAGGGGTCCCAAAACTTAGCCCCGTGGTACACCAAATTGTATATCTCTGAAAGTGGATAAATTGTTGCTATGACTAACAGGTTTCTCGCAGAAGATGAAAGAGGAATAGTCCGATATAAAACACACTCCAAACCATTACCCCTTCCATACAAAAGGAAATAAACGAACGCAAATTGCAACGAACGATTCTGACGACCTTGTCGCAATCATGATTCATCGCATTTTTAATATGAATTTATCTCTGGCGTGTTTGCCAACGATTCAACGGCAGGCACGAGAGAATGAAAGTTCTGGTAAAACTCGCGTTGAATACGTGAAAACTGCGGCAATTTCGGTGATGGCACGAAGACTATACATCCTTTATTATTTTATCCTTCATCAGTCGATAAAGGTTGGGCCGTATAGGGCAGGGCAGGGCGGTGGCAGACACAAAAAGCCCTTCGAGGTCGCGAGGTGAACGACAGTCACCTGCCGAAGAATTTGGATTATGCGGGGAGTGTGGCTGGGTCTTGCTTTCAATACCCATCGCGAATTCACGTCAGAATAATAATATCCAGTGTCCACGTAACGGGTCCACTGTTATTGTTGATGAAACGCTCTATCGTGAAAAAGTTACCCCTTCCTCCTCCTTTACATCCTTTACTGATGAAAAGACAGCGTGACGTTGTTTCGGAGTTAACGAACAGGGGTTTTTATTTTCCCTTCACGTGGACTAGAGCCAGCTTAGCACGTTAAAGATGGCAGGTAACGAAATACCTCTACTCCAGGAGAGCAATTTCAACTGCCCTGCACTTGGCCAGTTATCGGTTGGTCTACCAAATGTCAAGTTCAGCACGCTCAAGACAAAAGACCGGTTGCTACTGTTGAATGATAAAGGATTTATTTTTTTTCCTG
Source organism: Leptinotarsa undecemlineata (assembly GCA_015342065.1). NCBI lineage: Eukaryota > Metazoa > Arthropoda > Insecta > Coleoptera > Chrysomelidae > Leptinotarsa > Leptinotarsa undecemlineata. The sequence goes on along the minus strand of WOGP01001642.1, from coordinate 3,955 downwards.
AAATGTTAAGTTCATCAGCAAAGTAATATTGGGGGCGCTTAGCAAACCCCATCGGCGACCAATAATCAGAACTAGCTGTTAGATACGAAGATGAAGATGAGGTTATGTACAGTCGTCAACACCATTCAGGAACGGACTTGAATTTTCCACTACACTGGTTAACGCCAATCAGAAAGGAGGCATTCGGTTCCATTACCGAAGTCAAAATACTTTGGGGGTGAACTATTCCTCCAATCGGAACTTCCTGCATAGCCCCGCAGAAGTTAAGTTATTAAAAACCAATGTATCTCTGAGTCATCAGAAAAAATAACATGTTACCTTCAGTTGCTAAGGGTAACTGATAGACTGGATGGTGGCTTACACACTTTCCGCACTGAGCCTGAACGAGAGCTAAAAAACTACTACTCCGATTCTTCACCTAGCTCGAAGCTAGCCACCACTCCGTCAAAGCACTATAAAAGCAAGTTTTGTATAATGGTAGCGATTATTTTGTGGTCGAGAATAATCAACGTATTGTGAGGAGGTGTTCAACAAAACACTGCGATGAAACCAGTTCCTCCTTGACCATCCAAATCCCCAAATATTGACGGTAGCGGTTGAAATTAATGTGACATGGTTCACAATCGATTCAGCTTGAAGAGCCAAGATGGGCCCATCTATTTTGACTAACCGTTAATCTAGTATGCGAGTATCTCAACTTGTATGCCAGTGTGTGCCCATCCCAGGTCCACTTGTATCCTAAGGGTACCTATAATTCTTCAACATTTCAGAAACTGAGTTCAACGGGCAACCTTCTTTCATTTGTAACCTATATATATGAATAATGCCCTGACAAACTCCGGCTATCCATGGGTTCCTGTTCCTGACATTTCCAAGGTCTCAGACTAAGTCTGGCGTGAAGGTTTACTAAATAAGGCCGGAATTCTATGATTACCCAGATCGCTTTTGTTCAAAGTCCACCATGACCGTACCTTACAAGTAACCAACCAAGTTATCTCTCTTGTTATCGCTCCGCTACTGTCCTTCCTGAAATATCAGAGCAAGAGCAAGTGCTTCTTCAGTTCTCCAAGTCTTGATCATGTTAACAAAATGTATAGCTGACTCGCAGATGTCTTTATATGGCAAAGTTGCTGAGGTCATTGAGGTAGGAACCCTGCATCTTGGAACATCCGATAAGCTCAATATCACAAGAGGGGAAAATTCTATGAGCAACTAGATGGCATGGCCATAGGAAGTCCACTTAGCCCAGTGATAGCCAACTTCATGAAATGTTTGGAAGGGAGAGCAATCAACACATTTGATACACTTCTGATACACTGAAGCCCCCAAAAAATTAAACTCAATGCCACAACTTCTTCTACATTTTACAGTATTCAATGAGGTAATCAGTCTGTATATTTTTATAAGACATCACGTGATTGGCCTCTATGAGCAGTAACTTTAAACGTTTGCAAGTACGAATATTAGCCGCCGGGAATGTAATATTAATTTAGATAGACAGAAATAACTCGCCTAATAAGGAAACAGTGAGACATGAGTATATTGATTATTCCATTTCTGACACCGTTCAGTGACGATGGCCATATTTCTTACTTACAAACTCTTTGTTTATCATCACAGAAAGGTAGTGGAATACCAGTACTTGTATCGTTACTGGTCAGACGATAAAACAAAACTGGAGAGAATTCTTATACTGTTCATTTATTTATGAAATCTGATTGATACTACCACAAAAACCAAAAATTGTATTGATAAATTTCCATTTTCTAATAAAAACTTTGTTATTAAGTAATAATATGACAGCAAACAGTATGAGTAAAGGTAAAGAACAAGCCTAAGGGACTCGCTGACAGCATGTCCAGCATATGCGGTGTTGGCCTATATCCATCGATAAAACGCGGCCCTCAGAGTGCTTTATTACCCCCCTAAGGCTCTCTTACGGTATTGACCAGACATTGGCGTTGCCCTACGCTAAGGGCTATATTGAATCCATTATGTGGAAGAGAGGTCCCGAATTTATTGGAACTATTCGTTCCCCACCCTCAGGCTCTTACAAGCTAATAAGCCTGCTGTAGTCCTTCTCG
>WOGP01001641.1:0-18491 GCA_015342065.1 Leptinotarsa undecemlineata | reverse complement strand
ATACACCTTTTTGTAATGACCTGCTACAAATGTAATGTAATGTAGTCAAATAAACTTTACTTTACTTTACTTTACTTTACTTTACTTTACTATCAGCGAATCCTAATGAATTTCATATTGATATTGTATTCCAACAAGATGGAATACCACCAAATTAATCCAGACAAGTAAGAAACTATTTGGATACTACTTTTTCGGGGTCCTACAGAATAGCCAGCCCGCTCGATGAATTTGACCCCATTGGACTTTTTTGTGGAGCTATTTGAAGCAGAAGGTATAAGAAACTGAATCTGCTTCAATATTGGATATACGGCAGAGAATGATAAATATTTGTAGAGATATTCACGTTACTGTGTTCGAAAATGTTCGGCGTGAAATATCAGAGAGGCTGTTCATGTGTCAAGAAGTTCAAGGAAACCATTTCCAGTGTATTCTGAGCTGACTTCAAACTTGTTGCCTCATATTATGTAGTTAAATGTCAATATATTCAGCCAATTATTTAAAGTTCTGCCATTTTGTAGTAGTTGAAGATATTGACATTATATTAAAGGGTTGTGAAGTATTTCTCAGGAACTTCTAAAAGATGTGTCACAAGACCACCCTCACCATTTGATATTTTCACCAGATGGCGCCCAGTCGCCATCTTGAAAGCTTCATTTGTCAATTTCACTTCAAAATGAAGTTTTCATGCATTAATTTCATTATCCCTAATTTCAATTTTTTGAGTTGACCCGTTCAAAAAATAAAAGGGAGAGCACATCAAAGAAAAGCACTAAATATGTTTGGTAGAATATAATTTTAAAATAGTATAATAATTGTCAGACACTTTCCATGGATTAAAACTTTTGTTAGACACTTTCCATGGACTAAAACTTTTGTTAGACACTTAAAAACTTCACAAAATCTAAATGAACTTCACTTATTTTCACACGTCTTATTTTCAAATATGTTACTGAGGTTACTGCTACAAAGTTATATGTCATGAGTCAGATAAATAATGTCTTAGTACACAAACTGATTCTTGAAGGGATTCACTAACGTCTCCCGCTAATTGGTCACAATCAAAGCAATGAAAGGAGTTAAAATAGTAGTTTCCTGTTGATTTGTATTGCAAGCAACGTAAATAGCTCAAAAAAGTGGTTGAAATAACTCAGACTCATATAGTGGTAAATGGCTAACATATTTTTTTTACAAATTTTTTGGATTGAATGAAGTCACATCCACTCAATTCATGAAATCCTGGCAAACCACACAGAAATGGTCTAAAGTGCTCGTAAACATTTGTTGAAGTGATGTTTCTTTGGTTATTTCTGGTACCTGTGTTTAGGGGGGATGTTCGGTCAATAAAATTTTTCTGACTAATGGAATATCACTTTGTATAAGTTACCTTAATAACATATTTGAAAACCAGACACTTGAAAACGAGTGAAGTTCATTGATTTTTTGTGGAACTTAAATGTTTCGGTCCATGGAAAGTGTCTGACACGATACTATTTTAGAATAATATTCTACAAAACATATATGTAAATTGGTCATATGAATCATAAGTTGTTGGTCATAAGTTGAGTAACTATTATTTTCAGTTAGCTTTCTTACCTGCACGCAGGTGCTTGCTTACTCAAGCACGCAGGTATCCAAAGAACATGGAACGCTACTGAGAACCTGAGGTTTCATTTTTGTTAAGGAAAAATCAAAATCATTACAGAAAAATCCTTAGGGCACTCTCAGTGCAGTGCCTGTGCGAAATTAGCTATTCACATTGAATTTGAATCGCTGGAGATTAAATCCATTTGGAAAAACATTATCAGGAAGTTTTTTCCACTCAAACGCACTTCTAAAGACAAAAGATTTCTTGAAGAGTGAAGTTCCGGGTGTACTGAGTTGAACCTCAAAAAGATGAGCAGCCACAGTCTGTCGCGTATTTCTGATATGTACCGCTCTTTGTGGGATCAAATGAAAGTGAGAGACAAATCTCCAACCTTTCTTCTATGTTCCAGGCTAGCAACATTGCACATGATGTTCGCGTTTTCAAGCGGATGGCTTTTTTCTGGATGGAATCCAGCAACTTCAGGGTATGTTTGGGGACAGAACTTCATACAGGATAACAATACTATGAAGAAGGTGTGTATAGTTTTCTGGTTCGGAACAGTGTTCCAAGCTTTTGAGAAGCAGCCTTTGCTATTCCAGCGACATGATTGTGCCAATACATATGGGTGTCCATTTTGACCCTCAACAAACTTATCGAAACAAAAAGCGGAATTGTCTGACCTAACATCATCATATTCGGTTCGAAGACATTTATCTTCTTGGAGAAAACCGATGCAACCTCCTGATGCCGGTGCAGATGTGCCTCCGTAGCCAATACCCTGGATTCCAAATGAAATGACGAGACAAGTGTGCAGTCGTCAACAAAGCAATATATTGAATTCTTGGTTTTCTCAATAAGTCGTTGATGTACAATAAAAAAAAAGGTTGTGAAAATAAGTAATGTATGATCGCTGTGAATCTTAGTCTCATCCAAATTTTCATATTTTTCAGATTGTGGAAAGTGAAAATACCCAAAGAAAAATCGATGGAAATGGAATAATATTTCTAGAAACGCGAACAACTATTAATGGGTTGAGAGTTTGAAAAAATCGATCGGAAAGAGACCACAAAGGCACAAGAAACCTATTTCACAGTGCTATTACGATCCATAACCCAGTTCTCCGCCATTGAGAAAGAATTATTTTCCGACACCATCACAGCAATTAAATCGGAACCATTAAACAAGTTTGTAGCAGTAATCAACACGTATCGGCTCCCATCTGAGATAATACTCATTCCAGAGACCAATAAAGCCATTGTAGTCTGAGAGGGCCGATTACTGCAGTAATTACTGTACGGCAGTAATAAAGTGTGGTCATCGTGAAATAAATGAGGTGAACTATCACGACATCGGAGCAGACGCGTACTGGGGTTGTTGAATTGCGACATCCATCAGCGTCTTAGGAGGATAGGTTCGGGACAAAGCTGATGGATGGCCGGGGGTTTGTCGGAGAAAAGTTATTTCAAAGTACGATAACAGTTGGGATATAGTATTTTACGGAAATGTATAGGAAAGGATAAGATAACGTTGTTCATGATGCAGAATATCAGGCAATAAGAAACACAATGGAGGGTAATTCAAACTCGACCCTTACCATAAGGATCTCCTAAACTACAGAAGATACATCGAAGCCTAAGTTGGACCAGCATTCGCGATCTCGTGCTTAACAAAATACTGTTTTGAAACTTGTAAAATTCCGAGTATTTCTGGAAAGATCAGGAAAAAACTGAAAATCTGAATTTTTATTTTTATATTTTTAGCGTTATTTGAAAAGAAAACTCGGAATCAAAAACACATTTTCATTGAGACTTCATTTCAGGTACACATTTTCATGTTCAGATTTTTAAACTATCCGACGTTTTGTCTTCTGACAATCATCATTAACTTTTTTCTATTATGGGCGCCATATTGTTTTTTATGTAGAAGAATTGTGCTTCTCATTTCGATTTCATTTAACACTTCGACACGAAACACGTGCCGAGGTGTTAAAATAATGGTTACGTGTTGGAAAAAACTCCCTATGATATTCACTAGTTTGTCAGAACTCATCTAACATCATAAGTTTGCACAGATAGTTCTGAGGAAATGTACTCATTCTCAAATGAACAAAAATGAGATATGTTGAAACTTATAGAACCGGATAGAACATTATTCCGAATTTTAAACAAATACTTGGCTGAGTACGGTACGTTTCAAAAACCACGAATGAAATATGAAAATAGAATGCAAGTGAATTCTAGAAATAACTAATTAGCTGAGGTGGCAATAATTGTTCTTTCCATATTCGAAAATGTATTATTATTTTTGATACATTTTTAGATAAATGCAGATCCTTCCCAATTAACGCATCAAGTCTCGATAGAACTGGATTCACAAGGTTCTTGTGGAACACTCTGAAGAACAGAATCTATGGAGAGCAAGAATATGACACAGTGGGTGAACAGAGTAAAATCATCACGCAATTCGACTCTATCAGAAGAAGCTCGCTTATGTTTTCCATACCGTACTAGACCAAGTGTTTGTCCAAAATACCGAATAATGTTCTATACTGCTGTTGTCTTTCTGGAAATAATTGAGTATGCATTTGTGAGGTTTCAGTACCATTTCTATTAAATTTATAGGAAAAATTCGACTGAAGTATTTGTGCATACTCATGATGTTTGATGAATACTGACCAGTGTCATCAAATAAATCAAATAAAATTTTTCGATGGAGTCATGACCGACTCAGATGAAGTTATTGTTTAATACCTGTGGTTTCAGAAGAGCAAATCGTAACAAATCATACATCAATGAAATCAGAATGAGAAGCATTATTTCTCTTAAAAAAAAACAATATGACGCCCATGATAGAAAAAAACTTGATGATGATTGCCAGAAGACAAAACGTCGGATAGTGAATCTGAACATGAATACGTATAGCTGTAAAAAGTATGAAAATGTGTTTTTGGGGTTTTGAGGTGTGTTGTCAAATAACGCTAGAAAAACATAATAACGAAAATTTCGATTTTCAGATTTTCCGGATATTTCTGGATATACTCGTAATCGTCCATATTTCAGAACAGTATTTTGTTAGGCACAAAAAACGCAGTTTTGCTCTGATTCAAACTACGACGTATCTACTGTAGTTTAGGAGATCCCAATGGTGAGGTTCAAGTTTGAATTACCCTGCATAGGGGTTCACTGAGGTTTCGTATATATATTTCTGATTTCGGCAGAGCACTTGAACTACTTGAAATGCACTCTCATTCATACGATTCGGTTTTATAATTTTCAGGTGAATTCGAAAATAGCACAAGAGCTATTTTCGAACAACGATATAGAAACGCAGTGAATTTTTCTAGAAATCATTATCAATAGCAAATCAGCAAATCATTCAAAGACAGACAGTGGACCATAGATAGTATCATAGTTGAGGTCTACAGTCATGAGATTTAATGTAGCAATGAAAATAGATTTTTGTGACTTGATATCGACTACAAATTACGCTCTGAATCGAATGAAAACTCACTAATACATAAACCTAATTCATAATTGAGAAAACTATATAGAAACAGATATTTTCTCATTCGAAACACGATAGTCATTTCATGCGATGTTTAATTTCAATCCACATTCAAGTATTTTTGATGCACTGTTTGGAATCTTCGGTAGAGTTTAGTCCTAACACCAAACCATTATGTTCAACATCCGGACACGTATTTCAATTACCAAGTGACTGAAATACGTGTGATCACTTGGTTATTGAAACACGAAAGTGTTAGAAATAACGGTTTGGTGTTGGGACTAAACTCCAGTAATATTCTCATTCTAGTACTTACTGCGATATCGTCTATGACCCTTTTCTCGACCAAATCACGTCATCAAAAATACAGACAGTTCAGAATGCATGTACAAGATTGATTTTTTGTATAATACTTCAGATATCACCAGATTGAGTTGCTCAGCCTCAGAATGAGACAACAACCTCAATATATTCTGAAGAAGTTGACAAACAAACGTGATACACATGATAGAAGTTCAGGAATTTGAAATAAATCTCAACGTAACATAACATAAAAAACATAAATCCAAACAGTTTGAGCGATCCTTCACTTAGCAGGCAGTTACTTTCTATAATAATTTGAAAGAAGATAAAAACAACATGTTTTTCACATGATATTCACTAGTCAGTTGAAATCCAGGTGGAACATGTTGAATTACAAATAATTATCTGATCGGACACAAGATCCCAGAAAAATTCATAAAATATATGATGTTTCAAACAAAGTTATTACTCGAATTTTGCTTGAGAAAGCTATTGTATAGTAAAACATGTGAATCTCTTGTAGTGAAGTATGTATCGCCCATTTCTACTGAATTTTGATTGTATTTCTTGCTTCTTCATAGCTAATACCAAAAACCATTCGTATAACGCAAGTAACACAATGTGCAATTTTCACTGATATCCAGTAGAACGTGACATATCTCCAATGGAATTATATAAATTTGGATTCCGTCAGAATTGTTTATTGTTCAATTATTAGATCGTATGTGAATGTACGAAGCAGTTTGGAAGTTATCCCAAAATTTGAGTCGAAATTATTGGACGTTCCTCGTTTAAGAATTTTCAAAACTCCAAAACTGTTTATTTTCTTTTTTCAGAACGAAATACTCTTGAATTCTTTTCATATTTGATTTTCAAAACATAAACACTCAGTAGTGAATTTTGAATTATTATTTTTTCGACAAAAAAAGTTCGGCTTTCTACTCCTTCATCTGCATAAGAAAACTGGGGAAAACTGTTTTGTCTTCTTTGGTTATAATTTCCAAACGTTCCAACTGCAACTGAGGCAGTCATCTTCAGTGGCGTGGTCGAAGAATTCTTCTAAACCTATCAGTTGATATTGAAGATGAAGCCAGAATTCCAGTTGAAACGTTTGGAGATTACTACTGGAGTATGCTAGGGAAAAACTCGCAAACCGACCATAACGCATTTCTATACTGTGAAAAACATCTAGAAAAAAGAAAGCAACCGCTTCCGAAATAAACTCTTCACAAAGAAATCACTTCCAGATACAAACTGAAAAAAAACATCCCCTTGAAACAACTGCTTGCACATAAACATTGAATAACACAAAAGAAAAACACTTTCAACACAAGTAGTTTCATATTAATAATAAATTATATAAAAATAACTTTTTCTCATTCAGTTTGACTCCAAACTTCTGTTATGGAATTGAGTCAGATATGATTCACAGGAACGCTACACATCGTAGTAGAGAATTTTTCTCAGCTCAAAATCTTTCATTTGACATGCATATCATAAAAGTTCAGATTAAACATAGTTTAACGTATTTCGTAGTCCGCCATTTTATTTTTTGTATTCCTTTCTGCAAACCCTTTCATTTTATAATAACGTGATAGAGATGCCTAAAAAGCTATTCCACGACATATTGCATTTGCCACGTTGTGGAAAACCCTTTTATTTAACACCAATCTCATGAAAGTATATAAAAAAATAGTCCGCCATCTTGTTTCAGAATACACTTGGGAAATTTGATACGATCTTACATATAATAATTGAAAGTTGAATTGAAAAAAAAAATTTTTCTGCCTATCGATTACTCTGTGACCCGAATCATCACATATACAAAGCACATTATTGATGTTTCATGGAAATTCCCCTCAGGTCACCTCGTGTGTAATCATGTATGGATAATAGAGTAAACATCCAGAGGGACAGCTGCAATTATGGCTAATTAGGTGAATCTTGTGAATTTCGGAAATTTAACAGGTGAATTTTGTATCCGTTCGGGGTCTACCAATTCATGCAAATATTGTGGATGTTATTCAAGATCTTATAAAACACGTGCAAAATTGATGTTTATTTATGAAGGGTTAATATGAACACACCCGATGAAGCTATTGTGAAGCGAAACAAGTGTTGCGGTTTTGTGAACTGTTTAGTGAAAATATCATAATGAAGTGTTACTTGAATACTCACTGGAAGTCAAGAACGTCCTCACATCATTGGAAGAATACCATTGATCACTGAAAGAAACATTGAACACCTTAGTGTATGGTGATTCACCATACAATGTAGTGGTGTAGTGTATTGGTCTTTCCAACTACCAAGTGGTAATACACTTACTGGATAAAATACGACGAAGAATCATATGGTATTATATAATGTGGAAAATTAAACCAAAAATTCATTATCAGTTGAATAATTGAAATGTACATTTCAAAAACATACGCTGCTACGGTCGGAGTCACGAATGAAGAAAACAAAATCCGGGCTCGTGGTCGAATGTTACCTGAAATACCAAGCGTTTTGTCTGCTACTACGGCAGAAAGTAGCAGATGAAACGACTCCCAACAACGACTAACAAATCAAAGAAAAAACAACCTTCGTCACCGCAGTCAACGCACATACTACTGATGAGGTCTGCCGAAATATGATTTGTTTGGCACTTCAGGCTCATTTGGCTCACAAGGCCAGACTTCGTTTCTACTGATAATGGTTCATCTATTCCACCTATCGTGAACAATTTTTCCATATTTTTTTCACGATTTTGAATTCAACTGAGAAGTTGGCAAGATGACAATAATATAACCGGTAAGTGATGTATGTTTATAAATAAATTCATGTATTATTTTCTGCATTCAACTCATTCCAGAAACATTTATATGCGATGAACACTTTCATGAATATCATCACAAATGTCATGAAGCAATGCACAGCTAAAATAAGACCAAAAAGAAAAAACACATAGATCACACCATGGATGATGAATGGTTTGGTGGAATCACTTACAAAAAAATGAGCTACTAAAACGAGTACAACTAAATCCAATGGACAAATAATCAGTTGGAAAAAGATTCCAGAATATATCAGAATAAACTCACAAATCTAATAAGAAAAGCAAAATTTGATTACTACCAGAAAAAAATTAAAAGAAATTTATCAGGCTCTAAATGTTTATGGGAAGTAATCAAAGAAGTAAGCAATACGCAAAAAAAACGTCCAATTACACGGATAAAAAACGAAGAAGGTAATACTGCTACAGAAACACATGCAATCGCTAATGAATTTTATTGTATATATTTCACCTTAGCCAAACAAATGCCAGACAAGAGAAATAATACTTCTACATTCTCATGTGTCTCTGAAACTGTTCCAAATTATTTTGTTCTTCTTTCCACTGATAGGAATGATATCAAAGCGGTAATCAAAGAACTGAAAACATGGAAGTCAACTGGAATCGACGGAATCTGTCCTGAAACACTGAAGTCCATCTCTCCTTATATAGAGGAGCCTTTGGCACTCATTTTCAATAAATTTATGAGAACACTAGAGTGTATAAGAGGTGATGTTCTGAACTTGTTCAAGAGCTATCTCACCAATAATAATAATAATAAATTCATTTAATCTTCAGAAACACATACAGTTTATCGATACGTCAACAGTTTATCGATACGTCAACATCGAGACTTCATTGTGTGAAAATTTATGACATATCAAGTAATACACAAGAAACTGTTATAGGAGTCCACCAAGGCACTATTCTGGGGACAATTTTATTCACCATATATGATAATGGACTATATTCGCAAATAGCTGGGAGCCATTGGAACATATAGTTCAATCGGATCTGGTTTTGAATTAAAATTGGCTTGAACATATATTATTGATGGTGAATCTAGAGAAAACTTACTATATACCTGTCAGTTGCAATAATTCTAGCAAAACTTGTTTTTCACAATTGGAAATTGGTCAGTATGTAATACTTCTCGAAGCTAAAGAGCAATTACAGATTCACATCTCAAATGGGATGCTCATATTCAGTATATTTGTAATATATAGGTAACGTAATATATATTATTAAATTTTTGGTAAGAATATTAACGAACTCTAGCTGGTACAAAGTGTTATGCCATGTACTTGTAGCGAGTAACCTGAGCTACGGAATTCCTTGTTTGGGAGAGACCTACCACATGCATTAATACCACAAGAAATTAATATTGTGCAAACCACCTTATTAGTCAACTGAAACTCTGTTCGACGAAGCAAAAGTTTTTGATATTCGCCAGCTCTTCTATGATAATATTATCATCCACTATCATAAAAACAGAAATTTCGCTCTACCAACTCAGTTGCACAACACCCAAAGAAAAAATATTCATGTTATTCCTCAGACACAAAAATCAAATTTTACAACACTTATATACTAACGTGACTCCGAAACTGTATAATTCTCTTCCTGAGGAGATTCGTACTTTTCAAATGATCAACTTGTTTAACAGAATTAGAAAGATTCTTTTTTTCACAACCTAGGATAGTGGATTTCGATTTGGTTGACAGAAAAAATACTTGAATTCTATGTACATGATTAGGTAGGTACTATCATTTCAATTAGGAAACCGCACACAACATCGTTTTATTTATGTTATATATTTTATTGTGTTCCAATTATTGTGCCATTTTCTTTCACTAGTATATAAGTGTGTATTATTCTTCCCATTTATTTAAAACTTTCAATTTTATTCACATTGTATTTTAGGTTGTGTAACTAAAATTGCCACTTACTATAGTAATATATCCTTTCGATTATCATTAATATTATAGGTTTAACTTTATATCTCTATATTATATCTGTGTTTCAAAAAATTCATCAATTGTATTGCTCCTGTTATACGAAGTAAGTGCTTTTGGACTCATCGTCATTTTTCCTTTTTCAACATTATTATTATTATCATTATGTTATGTGAAACATTTCAAATGAATGAATTAAGTTATTATTATATTACTATTATTATTTCTGAAGTGAGTGGGGTGAAGACTGTCAAGTCCAAAATGTTGATTCTATTTTAATATCTTCCAAAGTAGTTCATCCATTGTAGCTGGCTATGCAAATCAATATGGAGAACCTAGCCTTCAAAATATATCAAACATTCTCACTAAGAGAACTTTCAGTATGTTAAAGTTATAGGCTAGTATGTAGTATGTATGTTATATATAGGCTAGTTATACATGGTCTGAGAAGTAAGAGACATCTATCATCATTTAAAACGATACCAACACTAGGAACACACATTTTCGTTAAATTGGAATTACCATAGCTCTTTCGGGAATGTCTACAATCCACAGACGAAATGAATGTACAAACATAAACGGCGAATCAGGAAGTAACTAGTATCATAACTAGCCGTTTGTTTATTTCGAACATAGAAGGCCCCATTCATTTTCCTCTTATAACGTAACATAAAAGTTGACAATAGAGAAACGAAATTTTATTTTCATTTAATAAACGGGAATGAACCGTACACATGCATGGCGGGCAAACAGAATACGACAGATGACATGAAAACTCGTGTCATAACATTCAATCCGGAATCGGCATAACATATTTCATGAAGCACCATACGATGAAATTTTAACGAGAAAATGAAATAGCATCAATAGGAAATGCGACAGGGTGATGAATAATTCAGATGAAAACATGAAAATTTCATAGCCCTTTATTGAATAGAAATTGGGGAAAGTGTGTTCATAAAAGTTGAATGAATACAATACGGGAATGAGAAGAATTATTCATGAAGTGATCATGTCTTTTTGATGAAAACTTTATTATACAAGATATTTCAATTCGGAAAACGTACTCTCATGATAGTAAAAACATCTCACAATTTATGGGAAATTCGTATTTCATTCCGTTCTGCATTGATTCATTCAACTGATCATTCTCATTCACGGTTCTTGACCATGAGCTGGTGGTCTGAAGCAATTAGACATTTTGCGTATTTCAAATGCGTCTTCAATAAGGATGTTCAGATATTCCTTCTGCGGTTGTTTTCTTCTACTATTGAAATTGTGAAACGGAACTTTTTTGCCATTTTGTGAATATCTTTTTTTCATTTATTTTGCAGGAGAATCTGTTTTCTGAACTATGTTTTTTAAAATACAGGAAAATCGAAAGATCAAAATCTATTCATGTTTCAGAGCAAATTGAATAAATCTCCAATGAATAAATCGGTGACATAAGAAAATAATCGTGAGCCATTCCACAATATTGTTCTGTTCGTAATATTCAATACAAATACTGCCAAACTTTTTATCAAACATGATTATTATATTACCAAATGCATATACAGCCCTAGAAAATCAAAATATCCTCATTAATTGATGATTGTACTGATCATAATGGCTCTATTGGTTTTGTCATACTTTTTCACATACTGACTAAAACATCATTGGCAGAGAAGAAATACTTCATAAATGAAAAAATACACTTTCTGCTATAATACATACACATAATAATACAATATATCTCTTTAGGAATATTCTGTTTTACTTTCCGACGATGATACGTCAAGAGCATGTTGAAGATGGGCTACTTGATGTAGTAGCAGTCGGCTTAGAGTGTCAATGTTTCTGAAGCATTGTTAAGTTTCTAGGAAACGAGTAGAGTTGAACGTCGAGAAAAGAGTCGAGTGCTTAGTATTTCCAATATTCAATTCCATAAGATTCAGGTCTAGCCAAAATTTTTGACTACATCTGAAATGTTTCATAATTTTTTACTATAATCTACATTCACAGAATAACACTGTTATCTACGTATAATACTATTTTGTCAGTTATTGACAAGAACAATATGGACTCTAATAGGGTTTCTTGAGGTGCTTTAGTTTTGACTTTTCTGGTAGAGCGCACTTATATATCTATATTTGTATAAACATCCTCTGAATAATGACTTTGCTTCTCTCATAATGCCTACCTGCTTCAGTTTTCTTGATAGTCCTGAAAACTGAATTGGTAAGGGATATTGAATTATGTTTTCATCTATCAAATCTTCAGTAGATTTATTTGATCATTCTTCAAATATTTCACATGAATTATGTATGAGTGATATTAGATGGCGATTGATCAGTCATCTTATTACCGGATTAGTGAACAAGGATGAATGTGCTAGACCTGAGTTGACCTGTCAATTACGAAATTCCATATACAGGTAGATCCTGAATCAGCTGATTAACTCATTTTCTACGTGTTTATGATTGCAAATGGAAAATGTCTGCTATTGTATGCGAAAATACATCTTTTAAATGAAATTATTCAACTGCCTCATTGAACTCCTGGGAGCTGTAGCTACACTCATGAAAAATTTTAATGTTATGTTATGTTATATTTTGTAATGAACCCTTTCTAAATTTTTTGTGAACTGTTTCGAAATGCGCCTATCTGGGGCCCAAATAATTGACATATTAATATTGCTCGGAGAGGATGATAAAACAAGAACACAATAGAGTTTTTGTTGGAATTATCGTACCTATGTTATTGTACCTATGTTATTAACATCATAACTTTTTTTATAATCCAAAGTGAATTATTACATTGTTAACAATTATATTATCGATTTTGAATATATTTTTTGTAATCCAACATAAAATGTTGTATCGATGATATTTGTAGGTATCATATTAACAACAGAAATGTTTGCTTCTGAATATCGTGTACAAGAAAAGAAGCTGAAATTTTAATTTATGAAATCAAATTCATCTAATATTACTGGTACCTTCTCTGAAAAGTAAAAGTAAAGTATCTCTGAAAAGTAAAGAAGTGAATTTTTTGGTTTTTTCTGTATATTTCCAGAACCAAAAGAGCTATATTCGATTATTTCACATCATTGAATAGGTCTCTAAAATAAGCAACTTTGCTATGATTTAACCGACACTCTATCTTTTATCGTTTACGAGATCCATATGTACAGAAACGAATTTGATTAGCTATGTATAATACAGTCAATATTTTTGACCTGAATAAAATATCCAAAATAGATCATTTTTTTATTCGTAGCGTGAAAAAAGTGGTATAGTGAAATGAACTCTCGTAAACTTATCCGTGATCAATCATTACCTATAAGATTGATTAGGAGAGAAACAGTGCATCAAAAAAAGCTGATATTATTTCCATTTTACAATTCGTCACCACTTTACAGTCTCCTTACGTTTAGTGTTTGCCATATGAAACGAATTGCAGTTATGATAACATTCGTAATTTCAGTAGAAGGGATGGGCTTCAATGTAGTGAATCAGTACAATTTATGTTTGAATTTTCAATTTGACTATTATTCAATCATTATATAGGTATGTTTGTCATGAAAGAAAAACATTACTATTATTTTTATCATTAAAAAAATAATTCCGTCATCTGGCTCGATGATCATCTGTCTCTGATGGAAAACTGTGACCTCGTAACCCCTCAATATCGAAATCCATCGCCTACTTTGTTACCCTTTATCGCAGTCTGTTACACCGATGAACTCGAATAGAATATTTGCAAAGAAACATTTTCGATAAGTTCCACTCGAAATATATGGAGCATGTGAAGGACTTTTGAGCAAGGGAAATGTTTTGTAAAAACGTCACAAACTTCTTGTAATGCAGGCTGATGTGGGTTATTTCGTAATGGGTTGAAAGGTTTTCGATTTTAGGAAGGTCCTTTGTCGAAAATTCACTATTACTGTGTCTACAATAGGGTTGAAAAATGACCGAAATTTATTGGGGCGTAATCGAATTTTACCGGTTTTCTTTTCTATGGTAGTTATTGAGGTCACTTGTTAAGTTATTATAACTTTTGAGTCTTATGAACGCTGCAAATTCAAGAATTGTTGAAGTTAAAGATGGTTTATCATTTGCTGAGTTATTGACTTGTTTGAGGATGTGAATGAGTTCCATATAAATTTCAAATGAGGAATTGGTTCCAGTTTTCTTGATATAGTTATCAAATAATTTCAATAAAAGGTTCTTCCCTGAAGAGCTTTTTTAATGACAAAACATCAGCAAAAGCGGTGCCTGTGAGAAAGTAGCGATACAAAACATTGGATTTGAATCCCTTTAGCAGTTCAGAGTTCTAGAACAGTGAAGTTCGAGGTGTACGGAGTTGAACTTCATGTGATAGTCATTCCAGTATCACAGAGGCTGAGTTCGATTACATATCGATATTTATCTATCGAATTTTCTCCGAGTTTTCATTACGAACTATAAGCTCATATGAACTACGTTTCAAGACATAATTTTTCTAAAAAAAAAGAACGAAGTCTATGCCCGTTTTAATAACCAATTTAACATAATCACGTGGTGACTGAAAACTTTTTTAATGTCTTGACAATTCATATGTATCTCTCAGTTCATATCATTATTTTGTAGAATAGGTGACACTGTACGGTTTTTTAAGTAGCCCACGTAAATGAATCAAGGATTGTCACACCAGTGTTCAGGCATCATAATCTCGAGATGAACACCTTTCAGGTGACAATCATACACAAAAAAAATAATTTGTATTTGACTTTCTGAAAATTTCCATAGGAATGCAAGTTTTTCATTTCCAAAACAATACGTATTGTCGAAGGAGATCACGGAATATGAGATATATTTATAGGATATAGGTGATGTATGTGTTTCATCAATTATTTCAATTCTAAAAAGGAAATAACATACGGAAGAAAATGTCATTCGGATAACGTCTTCGAAATGAAGTCAGAATAACGTTACTTTGGATTTGTAACAACATTTATGTCTGAACATATATTCAAATCATATTTTTGATGTTCAATATTGCCCCAAATATTTCAATCATAACCAAAATGTATATATGATATCATATAACGAACGTTCATATCTGCGAATGTCAGAAATCATCATATGACCAATATTTTGGCAATATGATAATTTGTGGCACCTATAAAGTTTTCTGAAACACGCTTCTACCATACCGTACCATACCATACCATACCATATCATGTTTGTAAAAATGTATTGTCCTAATAAATTTAATTATCTTTACCTTTTTCAATTATAACAACTAGTGAACACTAATTTGTTAATTAGGAGTTCACATACCATAACACACAATGCATATTTCTTCACAGTAAGAATTTTTTCAAATTTGGTATTTATTTGGTATTGTTTCAATTCGTATTTTTCTTATAAATCTTCTTCCTTTTCTCCAATCGAGGTTTGCCAACTTAGTGAGCCAATAAATTCGTTTTATGGAGCTTGTTGAGAATTTTTTTAAAGAAAAACAGGTATCTTATGAGATACCAGAGGCTACGTGCCAGAAAAGCGTCGTAAATCCTGACACTTTTGACAAATAATATTGCTTTTGGTGGGTGAGTGCGTTACAAGTCAACGCCTGAAGTCAGACTGTGAATTATAACTGCCACTTTTCACGAATTGAGTGAAACAAGAAAACAAAAAACCTTCCAGAGTGAAATATAATTCATCGAAAGTTGAGGCCGATAACTTTCACAACTTACACGAGAAAAACTTTCTTTGACAACTACCATTTTACATTCGTGTTCATAGTATGTTCCTACAAAAAAACTGTCATTTTGAAAACGTTATAATTTTTAGGGGTGAACTTTTTAATTTTCCATTTTATTCATCTGAGCAGATTCTCTGTTATTGTTTCAGTTCGAAACAGATTTATATTCCCTGAAGAGTAAATGAAACTCCTTCATGGAAATTGAAATATCTGTTTCTAAATACAAATGAGCAATTGTATAATTGTGAGTGAAGAACATATTCTATGTGAAAATCTACTCAGTGAAATACTACTCTGTACGATAAATAGTATAACCATGCTGTACAGTATACTATACAATAAAGCGTATAGTATTTTGTACTGTGAAGTAATTTTTACAGTGTAAGTATTTAGTACAGTGTAACTACATAAACATCTTGTGCTGACGCCTAAGATGACGAAACGCGTCTCGAGAAGACATGGAGAACATAGCAATTTTTTCTTTTATATATCCTGGTATATTGTGATTCAGTCTATCAACGGCTAGTTTTGGACATTCGATGAGTATGTGTTTGATGTTAAGTGAGTTTTTACATTTTTTTTTATTAGATGACATCGACTGCTCGGTTCTTTAGCTGCTAACTCTCAGCTGAAAACGTCAATTCTTAGTTATATTTTTTAATTTATAAAATTCACAATATCTTTGATTCGGTCCATCATTCAGTAAGCTTTCTTGTAGTGATTAGGCATATTCAGTGTTTGTTGTAGTTGTTCGTATACTTGTCATTCGTTCAAGATGTGATAAACCGTTTCTATTCTATTGCAAAAGTTGCACCCTTCTGGTCTATCGCCCTGTAATAGAATTGATGATGTGACACCGGTATGTTTCATTTTCAACTGAGTTAGGATCACATGTACAGTTTGTTTTGTCTACTTTGAGTTTGACATTATAACTATCCCATTCTATTTGTCGGTTATGTTTAATTTCGATGCCCACTATTGTTTCGAGATAATTTGATCGAATCGATATATCATTGATTTCGGTTGTATTTGCTGATTGACGGGCTGTATTATTAGCTATTTTATTTCAAGGATTCCGTCATTCCGAATTGAATTATATATTTTTCCGTATTCTGTTATCCAGTTGGTCAATACGGTTATGTGTTGAACAAGTGGATCTTGTGAGAGAGCTAGAGAGCCTAGAGAAAGCTCAATGAGTCTGTGCATATTATAATAGTATTTTGTTCTACTGATTTGGAATACCTCAAAGCTTGCCAAATGGTATATAATTCAGCAGTGAAAATGTGAAGAACTTTAGAAGCGAGCAAAAGTGGCTGCCTTCTAGCGTATAAAATGCACTTCTCACTTCATCATCTGCCAATAAGCGCATCTCTTCCGTTGAGCAAAGTGGAAGAACGAGTTATATTGAAAAGACTAGAGGACTAAATCAACAAGTCCTGAGGGGAGTAGACTTTGCCTCCGAAGGTTTCAACTTGGCCAAAGGATACCACACCGATATTTCTAGACGTCTTCAAGGCATTCTACAGAGTTTAGCACGATGAACTACTAGCCTAAATGAGCACTTCCGGCTACTCCAAACAAATGGTGAGACTAACCGAATATTTCCTTGCAGACCGATGATGCCGGTGCAGAGTAGGACACGAACTCTACCATGCAACTTGTGGAAGCTGGGGTACCACAAGATTCAGTATTTTTCCACACTTCCACGTGAAAGTCATAAGATACATACAGAATCAAGCGGACAGATTAGATGAAAGGGCCAATCTTTGGAAAATCTATATGAACCCTGACGAAAGTTAGGCGATATTGTTCACCCGGAGGCTGGTACACCCGCTGGAAGCGGACAACAGATTCCGTAGACCAACGAAGCAAGATACTTAGGAGTTACTCTCGACGAGGGACTAACGTTCAGGTCCCACGTACGGCAGAGGATAGGGCTGGCAAGAGACTGCGTCCCATTATTGGAGTCTCTAAATGAAACTGCTTCTAATCAAGACCGTTCCACTACCCATCATTCTATTTGCCTCCACTGCCTGGGGCCAGAGCCCAGCGACATACAGACGCAGTATCGAAACGTTCATGAATGTTTGTTAACGAGCTGCCGTGAACGCTCCAAGATATACGCCAAACAGAAACATCTACCCCTCTATCTCAGGGCATGGGGAGATCATCAGTTTTGAAGCAGTCTCTGTAAATAGTTTTCGCACCTTGATATTCGGATTGTATTTGATCATAACGTTATTACAATCGTTTTCATTATGCTTTGTGATTTCCAACGGCCGCTGGGCCGTTCCATAGTCTAGTTGTCTCGTAATAGTTCACTTCGAATTCTAACTGGCCAAGTGATTGTTGATCTATTCTCATGAATATTTTCTAGATTGGTGAAAAACATGCAAAATCACTCATCTACCAGGGTGGAAATTAAAAACGGGTATCTATTCATTTCAGAAGCCAGATCACACTGTTTATCAGAACTTATACTGAGTTTCACGAGTTTTTTCTATACTGATGTCCCCTTAAGCACTCATTCAGATTGATAATAATACAGTCAAAGGTGGATATTATTTCAATATTTCATTATATCCTATCTCAACTT
>WOGP01001640.1:0-18492 GCA_015342065.1 Leptinotarsa undecemlineata | reverse complement strand
GTAACCTTAGCTGTAAAAAGAGATAAAAAGGCTTATTTTTCAAACAAACTGAGTACCTCCCAGACAAATAAAATTTGGCCCCTCCTCAAAAATTTCATAAATTTTGGACAAAATAATACGTGTTTACCAGAACAGTTGAATGATACTGATACTATAAATGATCATCTCATCAACAATATTCCTAATCTCGAACCTAATGAGAATACTATTAAATATTATGAAAATAATCTGAAAAATTCAATATTCTCCTCTTTGGATTTTGAACAAGTCAATGAGACAAAACTATTTAATATAATGAAAAATTTTAAAAGCAGAGCAACAGGTACGGATGGCATTAATATTTTAATGTTACATCTTTGTACTCCATTTTTACTGCCACACGTTACACATCTTACTCCTACTAGCTTAAATGATATTAGACCAATTGGTATACTTCCCACTTTATCAAAGTATCACAAGGGTCAGAGTTGGGTCCCCTACTCTTCAGTCTATATACTTGCAATTTTCCTAAGTCCTTCCTATCATGTACGCAGCAGTATTACGCTAATGATACACAATTATATTTGTCATTCAAACCTGAAGAATACTCTCAGGCTATCAGTGCTTTGAATTTTGATCTATATAATCTCGAGCAATATTTTAATAATCATTGCCTAAAACTGAATTCAAATGAAACTGTTGCAATCGTTTTTGGTAGAAAGAATGCAAGAAAAAAATTTACTGAAAACCACTTTGCTAGCATTCAGATTAGAGGGGGGCCTTTAACACTTTCCAATGAAGTTGAGAATCTGGGTTTGTGGATTGACGAAGATATGAGATTTTCTTATCATATCAGTACAAATATACAAAAAGCATACTGTAATCTCAAACTGATTCATCAAAATAGACAGTTATTTAATAAAAAAATTAAAAGTTTACTATGTGACTCTTCAGAGTTATCCAGGTTAAATTACTGCGATGTTATTTACGCTTCTTGTATAAACTCCATTGATAACAAAGGAATCCAAAAGCTCCAAAATAGTTTTTATATTTGGCAAATATACATTGTTCAATGTTACAAATTGTACAAGCTAATCTCCAAATAAATATAGAATTCCCACAGAAGGATATACCTGTGCGTGGGTTAATGTATGGCATCAAAAAATACGATTGGATTTCACATTGAAAACAAACAAATGGCTTAATATGAGTGATCGAAGGTTCCTTCACTATGCAAGCTTCTTTTACAAAGTTTTAAAATACCGAAACCCCCCTATTTGTACAATAAGATAACATTTCGCTTATATGTACATAATATCAACATTAGACGAAAAAGTTTGCTTTCTCCCCCAATGTTTCACACAGAATTTTACAGAAGTTCACTTTTTAAATTCTGTTAATTTTTCCCACTCTTCATCTTCAGAGCTATCTGATAATTACTAATTAGTTCGATCTGAGAATTATTAATATAGCACTTACAATGTTTAAAAAAAAATTATGTATGTTTCTTCAATTATGTATGTTATCTGCAGTTTGACTGTGATTTATTTATTAATTTAGCGGTGGCAATGTTTATATTCCTTGTAACGTAGGTGCATTCGAAAGTGAACACTGTATTTTTTTGTATTTATCCTGATTTGCCATTTAGTAGTCTGTTTTGGGTTAGGTGGATGAACAGATGACAGTCTGTACCTTCCGGTGACGATTGCCATACTGAATCTCGCCCATTTACTTTTTTTCAGTTCACATGTATGAATATAACTGAAAATTATCAAAATACCTTTATTATTATTATCAATCGGTGATAGAAACACGTGTCAAGGTGTTGAAATAACGGTTTAGTGTTGGGAAAAACTCCAGTATTATTTATTCATGTACATGAAAAAATGTCTTCTAAAAATAGATTATAAATGAAAATATTCAATAGTAGTATCAAAAATATGACTATTTTGTGTTCACAGCAAATTCCGCTTCCCATAGAATATGTATTTTTTTTGATAATAAATCACAAATCAGTATGATTTGAGAACTGGAAATTTAGAAATATTGTTTTGAACCACACCTACAATAAATTATCATGACATTGAAAATGGATTGATTACTATAATTTGAAACTATAATCTTCTTTACTGTGATGATGTTTCTACTGTACTAGATTGAGGAAAATCTGAGAGATGTTCCACTTCTCGCTTGAGTAACATTTCGATTCTCTCAACCTGTTTTTTCTGACAACTCTTAAGTATAACTGAAGAAAAAATTCCGGAGAATTCCACCGTTGATAGACGTAATCTGCACTGAACAATAGTAGATAATTAGTATCAATGAGAAATATTTTTTAAAGACCCCACAAGCACTACAGGAATATCCTTCAGGCGTTCTAAGAGCGGTGGCTGTGCGAAAGATGTGATTCACATTGGATTTGAATCGCTGGAGATTCATTTAAAAAAACGTTCTCAAAAAGTTTATTCCACATAAACGCAGTTCTCCAAATGAAAGAGTTCTTGAACAGTGAAGTTCGAGGTGTACTGAGTTGAATCTCACAACGATGAGCAGCCACAGCCCTTCGCATATTTCTGATATGTACAGCTCTTGGTGAAACCAAATGTACCAAATCACTTGAACACTTCCCGTGAAAATATATCTAGAAGAGAGACAAATCTCCAACTCTTCTTCGATGTTCCAGCCTATCAAGGTTGCAAGTGATGTTCGCGTCCCCTATCAGTGTGTACAGTTTTCTGGTTCTGGCTTCTGCAATTTCCAGCGACATGATTGTACCAAAACATATTGCTGGTCATTTTAACCCCCAACAAACTTAACGAAAGAGTTTTCGAAAATGTATTCATTGAAGCGATAAATGATCATACATGGGGATTCAGTCCATAGAAATCACCTCTATATGCACAAAACTTGTGAGCATGTGTGGAAGAAACAACAAATTCCCCGATGGTATTATAATGCTTATGGTTTTCTAGTTAGAGCTTTTTTGATTATTGCCAGGATCTGGTAGAGCTTTAGGTAGGTAGGTAGGCATGGTAGTATTTTTCCATTTCTTGGTAAGTATTCACAAAATTTCTTACTGTCAATATTCTAGGGAATCATTTCGTGAGCCAGAATGAACCGACTCACTTTCATAACGACGCGGAATTTCTTACCGATATATTTTCATAAAACTGCGTGTCAGCGGCATGAATCACTTCTTTGTGACTACTCAGTAAAACAAAAACAATGAGATTATCAAGTTCCTGAGGAGGTTCCCTTTTGGGTTAATGGGATGGAAGAATAAAAGAAATTATATATCTCTAAATGTCACTTGTCGACTCGGAAAGCTATTGCCTTTCGTGAAATGAACGACAAAGAACAAACAAAATAATCAACACAAAGGAAACAAAAGTGTTTTCATAACTTTGGTTTCAAGTTTCGTGGGAATACGTAAAGGGTGTCGTTGGTAAAAACCAAAGAATTGGTGAATTTATAGGGGAAATGGCAGTTTCCAAGTGAAGACAAGAATCGACTTTTATTTTGAGGTGATTTTACAGATGTTGAAGCGTAGTATCTACATAAAAATCGAAGTTGAAATTTTTTATCATTAGATATGTGTTAAAACGTACGCCTTCGCCAAAAAATGGAAATAGAACAAAAATATAGTAGACATGTTTTTCTTTGATATTACAGTATAATAGTAGTTATAAATTTTGTTTCTATGCCTGAAATGAGTTATTAGGGAGAAATGCTTACTAGTTATTACACTACACTAGAGCATATTCTCTGTCGATCTGGTTTTATTTTTCAGACCTGGAAAAAAGTAAGCAAATATTATCAGCAGTAACGAAGCAATATCATACGTCCGTTATTAAATAATACAAAAAAATATGGAAATCTACCAAAGAAAGAAAGAAAGCACTCAAATTCAATAATTAATTTCATATACAGATTTGTAGATCATACGAGGATGTTACTTTCAGACACAAACTGGTAGAAAAAGCCTTCTCGAAACAACTACTTTCAAACAAACATTGAAATACACGAAATAAAAATACTTTCAAAACAACAACTTCTATATGAACATTTCATTATACAAAAAAATTGTCTTTTCAGTTTGAATTCCAAACATTCGTTTTGGAATTGAATCAGATATCATTCACAGGATGACTATACAATATAGTAAGTAAAAGAGGTGAAATTTCACCTACATGGAAATGTGTCATCCTCACTGGTGGACACCCGATGTTTCGGAATAAGACAATTGCCTCATTGGCTCTTTGGCACCAATCTAGATAAATTTATAAGATAAAGTACTCAAATCATTCATGAAATGACGCATTCAAGTAACGAATGAGCTGAATCTACGTATGTCATCGATGACAGTACGTAATGACTTTCATTCGATAATTTGATTAAATCCCAGCTATAGAAATCTTGTTTAGCAGTATTAGTAAAAATATTTTGGTCAAATAAGTATTAGATGATGACATAACATTTTCAAAATATCTTCATAACAAAACTGACAACAAAAACGGGTGATTATCTACGGGGGCACACCCCTATAACTTTTTATTTATTATTGGAGATAGAAAAACGAAATTAGGGGGTTGTGTATTATAGTTCCATTTACATTTTTTGACATATTTACTTGCTTTGCCGTACTTCCGGTTTGACCGGAAATTACCCCAACTTTCGATTTTTAAATGGGACATCCTATATATTTTTACTTATTTCGATCAAGAATGACATTCTAATTCCAACAATACTTCACTTGTCAATATTTGACAAATAAGATCATTTTTATTCCAATTTTTAATTTTTGATCTAGATTCGTGTAAATCGCTTCATTCTTGATCAAGTAACATGAGAAAACTACGACTGCACAGTCGTTTAAATAATTATTTCACAGTCGTATATATGAACTTTTCCAGTTTACTTGATTTTTTCAAATGGAGAGGTGGTGGTTCGTCGGCTTTTTGTGAAAGATAATATTTTTACGAATAATTTGATGCAACACAATTTCAATTTATTTTGTCTATTTTTATGAGTAATTGCAAGAAAGTCGCAAATTAGTCCATTAAGGTTATGCATTTTCAAAATGGTCTCCTCCTTGATCACCGCAAAGTTCAACTTTATCAATTGTTGCGCGCATCACATTGATTACCTGTTCCTCAGTATAGTTCTTGAATGCCACCTTTACTTTATGTTCTAGTTCTTCACGAGTAGCTGATGTTGTATTGTAAACCTGATTTTTGATTGATGAGAAAAACATCTAGGAGAGTAAGATCTGGTGATCTTGAATATTGAAAAAAAATAGTACATTTATGTTGAAATTTTAAAACTCAAGAGTGTACCTCGCAGGCTACTGAATAGGTCCATAAGTGCCAATCCACTTTTCTGGGAAGGTGTCATTCAGATGTTCTCTTACGACTTGACAATTGTGAGGTGGCGCTCCATCTTGTTGAAAATAGATATCAACTTGGTTAGCCAGTGGCAAATCTTCAATGAAATCATAAATTTGATTTCGGAGAAACTGTAGATATCATTCCGCAGTCAGTTGTCCGCCGAAAATTATTGGCCCCAAAAGTTTTCCTCCGGTAAAACCCATCCAGCAATTGAAACAAAATCGCTCTTGAGAATTTCCTTCTTGCATCAGATGTAAATTTGTTTGAGAACAGTACTTTAAATTATTCCTATGGAACATACCCAAGTTGGTGAATCGGGTTTCATCTGAATAAATAATTCTGAATTAAAAACGCACATCTTCTCTGTATTTAGTCAAAAACCAGTTGTAATAAGTCAATCTTCGGTTGTGATCGTTATCGTAAAGATGTTGGTGTAGTTGGTACTTGAATGATCGATAATTATATTTGTGAAGAATTCTCCAAAGGGACGAATAACTTATATCACATGCATAAACAATTTGGCGAATTGAGCCGTACAATTCACTTAAACATAAGCCAACACGTTTACTTCTTTTTCTTCATCGACGATGAAGTTATTGGCATTTTCTTCTGGTTTATTTCACATTTTTCTTTCCAGTTTTGGAAAATGATACCGAGTGGGATAGCGACGATTAGTTGGATTTAGAATGTTTTCTCCATCGAAATAAGTAAAAATATATAGGATGTCTCATTTAAAAATCGAAAGTTGCGGTCATTTCCGGTCAAACGGGAAGTACGGCAAAGCAAGTGAATTAGTCAGAGAATGTGAATTGAACTATAATACACAACCCCAAAATTTTGTTTTTCTATCTCCCATAATAAAAAAGGTATAGGGGTGAGCCACCTTAGATAATCACGTGGTAAAGTTTTCATTAGAAAAAGAAAGCGTCTCGACTTCATTTTTAGAATAAATTAGGAAACACATTTCTATTCGTTTTTTTTGGTATAGTGGAAAATTATTTTAATAACAATGAAATGTCTTTACTTTTATTTTGGTGGAGTTTAGCTTACGCTATTCTAACACCCAACCAAGATCATGTTCATACATGATTTTGGTTGATTATATAACAGAAGAACATTTAGGTAGACTAATTCAAAGAAAACGTAATAAAATGAAATGAATCGGATAATTGTATTATGTTCAATTGAATATAATTCAATTCAGCTTCTAATGGAAGCTCGACGTGACAGAAGCATAGTAAATGGATTTTTCACAAAATAATTCAACTCCTGATGTGACTCACCATTTTCATGAATTATTCCAGCTCAAACTTGAGATCTAGTGTATACTATGTACGCATTTTTAACCAAAATCATTTCGGATCGGTGGATAGAAAAAATGGAATTTTTTTTCTAAGTTACCTGATCTAATAAACTCTTTTAAGAAGTTATTCATAACCTAATTTGAGAAAGGATATCTTTTTCACTTGGAAGAGGTGTGGGACTTAGGTTTTTTCATAAAAAGTACCAAAAGGTTACTGTCAAAAAAGTTAGAGCAATTTGAAATAAATAATGACAGCGTACGCGTCATCTAGATGTTACATGGAAATTAATACGAAATTATGATTTCCCACGTCAAAAAAAACCTGGGTATAGAATTTTGTGTATATAACTTATTTTTTGCAAAAATTATTTTCAAAAAGCGAACAAAAAAATTTCAACACCCCGTATCTCCGAAACAAAGCATTTTCGGACGCAAGTTCATATTGACTTTTTTTATTAAAATTGTACATGAAAGAAAAAATAAATTTCATATCTGTTAAAATCTGTTTTTCCGTTAACCAGCTGTCGCTTCCCCTATGAACGACATTTCTCAAAATCGAAACTTATGCGAGCTAAGGACTAACGTGTGATTTCTAACACGGGTTGGACGATAAAAGTGGGGTTCAATCGTCCGGCCTTGCAGTTTGAACCACCAGTTCACACATCGGTGGATTGAGTGAGTGAAAAATATCACCTACGTAAAACCAAAATGCTATCGTTCCACCAGTTACATTGAATATTGAATTGAATGAAAATGTATTCAGTTTATACTCCAAGCATTCGCTGTGAATTGAATCAGATATCATTTTTAGGAACGCTACATAATTTTTGTAAGGTGGTCTCAGAGCGGTGCCTGTGCGAAGGTAGCGATTCACATTGGATATGTATCGTTGGAGAATGAATCCATTTGCAAAAACGTTCCGGCAGTTCTCCAGATGAAAGAGTACTCTAACAGTCAAGTTTGAGTTGTACTGAGTTGAACCTCAAAACGATGGGCAGCCACAATTCGTTACGTATTTTTGATATGTACCGCTCTTAGTGGAATCAAATGTGCCAAGTCACTTGAACACTTCCCGTGAAAGTATCTATAGAAGAGAGACAAATTTCCAACCTTTCTTCGATGTTCCAGGCTATCAACTTATGTTTGGGGGCAGAGCTCCATACATGAGAACAATACTCCAAAGAAGGTCTAATCCGAGCTTTATAAAGCGTGAAAAGTTGCTGGGGTGTGTACAGTTTTATAGTTCGGAACAATATTCCAAGTTTTTGAGTAGCAGCCTTCGCAATTCCAGCGACATGATTGTGCCAAAACATATTGGTGTACATTTTAACCAGCAACAAACTTATCGAAGCAGGAAGTGGAGTGGGCTCATTCAGGCTAATTTAGTTTTTTATTGAAAATTACATATTATAAAAGTAAATTATCTCCCAAGTATCCCACAAAATTTTTCGGTTCATATCTCAATTAACAACTGAGCGAAAGCAATTGAAAATGTGAGATCGCCCGCGGTACAACGTGACGTCACACCAGGCAAACGAGCTTCGAGCGGGGGTAACCGGGCCTGAAGTTGGAGATTATGAATCGCTGCTATCGTCAATTCAATTTAATTTAATTCAAAGTAATGTATTTATAATTCTGGGTAACTAGTATTTTTGAGACAAAAATTCTATAATAAATCAAGAGATTACCTTGGGGTTCCAAGACATAGATGATTTCGACGTAAATAGATCTTAGCTCTATATTATTTTCAGAATTTCAGTTTTCAACTTATATTCCAGACAAAGTAGAATCTGATGATGTATCAACAGAAGTCATGTCTGATGTACTGAAACTCTCAATGTGCACGGGGAACTTAGTAGTATTTTTTTCCAATACTTCCTGTATTTTCTATTTCTTTATAACGGTTTCTTTTTCGGTGGTACGTAATATTTGATCTTCGAAAAACCTGATTATTAACTTGAATTCCAACATCAAAGGTCGTTTCCTGTTTACCTGCTTCATCAGACAAGATTTGATTTTTAGTAATATCTTCGTTACAGGTATTCAACAAATTTTGTTTTTCCTTTTTTTGAACAAACGGTGGAGCTTTAGATGTATGGGGCGTCGATCTATCAATATGGCAATCAAATATTTGCGGATTTACGCCTGGTTTCAATATACTTTTTCCCACTTTCATAGTTTAGATATACATGTAATTTTCCTAGTCTGTTTCAACCTGAAATTCAAAGTAGTGTTCAGAGTAAACTATGATTTTGTATTTTTATATTAATCATCATCATTCATACTTGCATTAAAATGATCTTCGCAACAAAAATGCGTCCGCTTGGTAGATACAAAGTCGGCCCTTTGCATAACGCGCTGCCATAACTTTCGTAACAGTGAAATAAAAATTGTGTGTGGTACAGTTATCGAATAATTCTTGCATTCAGGAACGATGCAATACCCGTAACATTATTTTTCATCATTATTCATATTCACGCAGTCATCACACGTATTTCGCTTATCTGCCAGCACTCTCTTGTCGCCGAGTCGACTGATGTGACGTCAAGCTTGACCACGCCTCGTTTCGGTGAACGCCACATTCAACAATTAATTTGAGGGGGAAGATAAAGGGTGAAAATTCAAATTTTTTGCAGATGTACTATTTGAAATATAAATTTTTAAATTATAAAATTAAAAAAAAATTGTTAAATGAGCCCATTGTCTGGCCCGACATTATTATATCCGGCTCGAAGACATTAATCTTCTTTGAGAAAACCGATGTCTGGATTTTTGTGGCATTGAATTGAACCTGGTTACTACCACCCCAATTCGAAATCAAGTATAAACATTTTGTGATCATTATCAAGGATAGCGTTATTATTTTCATGAAGTAATGGGTCACTTCATTCATAATAAACACACCACTGTATATAATGAGTTTTCAGATGACTTTAATGATTCCTTTTTGAGCCAACAATTAGTCGTTCTTCATGTCTTACAACATATCCGAACCACCGACTATCTAACCGATAACATCTACAACTATCTCAAAGTACAGGGCTCGTGCGGAAAAAAAACAAATACAACTCATCTTTCGAATCATCGATTACACTAAATCATAGTAATATTCAACGTTGAACTAATTTTCAACCGCATCTCAAACAAGTGATACCATCGCAAAAGATTATTACTGCCATACATAATTCATTGAAATCCTCGTTCTTGTGTTGAGCAAATTTATAGAAAACAAAGGAAACTTTCGTAACATGATAAATGCCTGACAACGAAACTGAGTGCAAGCCCGAAATACATGAGGGTCATGCGATCCCATCTCAAATGGGACACTTTAATAGTTTGTGTATAAATTGAAAATAAATTTTGAGTTATATCTCTGTGGAAGAACTCAACCACTAACGTTTAGAACAGTCAACTAATCCAATATTTTCTGAATTGTTGAAGGTAAACCTATGAAAATAAATTGATTGTCATTGGAACATAGTATACCAAAGGTTCACTGACATGTATTTGAAATCATGGAATATGATAATATATTATAGTTATAAGCTACCCAAAATTACCAGTATGTTTTACGAACAGGCTTTACCCGTTACTGATCGATATCTTCGGTGACCCCTGTTATGTATCAACAGTTGGAAATCACAATGGAATAGTTCATCAGCAAAACTTCATGAGATAAAACAGTCAGTATCTTCTTGGAGAAACAACCCCAATCCCAGGTCATTTTATCTCGTCTTCGTCTAGGCCACACTCGTCTCACCCATGGATATCTACTATCTGAAGAAAATCCCCCAGTATGGGAAGTGTGTGATAGTCTTCAAAGTGTCAAACATATTCTCACCGAGTGCATGCTATATCACAATGAAAAAAAATTATGGCTTTCCACCATCAATAAAGGATCATATTAGGAGATGAATGTAATATTAATAATCTATTAGTTTTACTCAGAAATACCAATTTGTTATATACTCTCTAAGTTTTTTCCATGAACATGTAATATATCGTCAAGTCGCTAATGACCCTAGAGGTTAATGGTATTGCAAGTTCCTCAAAAGCATGGTTTATATTAGCAAAATATATATTCATGTGCTGCCATTTTCTCACAACCGTAATCTCTGTATTTTTATTTTGGCCACTTTTCATTTCAGGAGATGGTTTACAACGATTGATGTTTATTGAGTGAAGATACATTTGAACATTCACATTTTTTTTAAGGGCAAAACACAAGCACTACTGAAAAATCCTTAAGTCGCTCGGAAAGTGGTGTCTGTGCGAAAGTAGCGATTCACATTGGATTTGAATCGCTGTAAAACGTTCTCAGGAAGTTTAGTCCACATAAACGCAGTTTTCCAAATAGGAGAGTTCTTCAGTGGATATCGAGGTGAACTGAGTTGAACCTCGACACGACGAGCAGTCACAATCCTTCGCGTATTTCTGATATTCAAATCACTATTGATAAAGCTACTGTGTTAGCGAAACATGTTATATATTTTTCAAACAAAGTTTGTGGAGATCAAATCGTGAGGTGTAGTTTATGAAATTACTATGGATCTTCATCAAATAAGGAACGAACCAATCAGGAAAGTCGTTGATATACAATATGGTTGAAGACAATATGGATCCCTGGACAGCACTAGGATTGATGATAAAAGTCTTAGACATATATTCATCCACTTTCAGGGAACGTTCTTTCAGAAAGCTGGAGAGCCTTACACAAAATGAACCGACAAACCATAACATAGAAGATTGTCCAGCAAATCCTTATACCACATACAGTCAAACGCCTTAAAAATATCAAGCGAAACAACTCTTGACTCTCCATGGTAGAAGGGAGCCTGTTGATCTTTGTTTCCGAAAGTCATATTGATGATCGCTCAAAATGTAGAAGCCTTCCAAATATTTGAGGATATTTTGATTTACGTCTTTCTCCATGATATTTTATATGACTGATAGCAAAGCGACTGGTCTATAGTTATTGAAATATTTGTCTTGCCCTTTCTGAGAACAGGCTGAAAGCGAGCAATCTTCCAACAAGAAGGAAAAACTCCCTACTTGTAAGACATGTTGACAAGTCTGCAAAATACTGTACAATAACGGGTACTTTATCAGTGCCAGACGCCTCGCTGATATTGAACTGTTTCATAATTCGCCTGACTAAACGTTGTCGAAAAGTAATTTTCAGCATTGTGGATTCTAGTGTGGAAATAGTGGTTGGTGCCTTTAGATTTGCTTTTTCTATGGCTGTTGTTGCAACTGAACCTGTGTTAGTGGTGGAATTGTGAGTTTTGTAAAGTTTTGATTAACATTTTCAGCTAACGACCAGAATGATTTAGACCTTTTGGTATTGGCAATGAGTTTATCTCTAAATTCTCTGATTCGGTTGTAGGGGATTTTTGAGCCACTGCCGGTAGGCAAAATTATTTGAGGCGATAACTTGCTCGCATTTTTTGTTGAATCAAGGTTTGCCGTTAGAAGTTCGTTCCATTGAAAAGAGAATATATGCATCCATAGATGATAGAATAACTTCGGTAACTTCAGAAGCACAAGTTGATAGATCATTAGAGCTGAAACAAACATCTAGTCAGGAGAAATTTCGGAAATTTTCGTGAAGATCCCCCCATTCAGCTGACCTGTAATGCCAAATTTTGTTGTTGTTTCCCAACATTCATCTGTAATTCACTCAACACTGAAATGAGTTTTTGGTCAGAAGATCAATGGAGACCTTACGGTTCCCGGTTTTTATTGGAGATTTGTTAAAAATATTTTGATATTGAAATGTTTGTGAAGTTCATCAACAACTCTGTGGTTTTCAGAAGCTATTTTTGCTGAAGAATTAAGTATATCAATCCCTAAAATTCAAACATGACTTGGAACCCATATAAAGGCAATATGGTTCTATTGGTTCCTAATCTCGAAAAGGAAACTCAATAAAGCCTCTCAGCAACTATTCGTAATGTGGTGAATAAATTTGGGTCCACTAGTTTAGTAAACCATCGACCAACACCTGTACGCCAACGAAACGCAAGATCTGCCGCTGTCTGTGAGAGTATGCAGGAGAATTCAAGGCAGTTGATTTGGCGAATTTTACGTCGTGAATTGGGCCTGCACCCATACAAAATTCAACTGAAACAAGAACTAGAGGTTAACGACCATAAACAACGATGTTTGTTCGATGAATGGGCTCTGGAGCAGTTGACAACTGATCCAAATTTTCATCGGAAAATCATCTTCAGCGACGAGGGCGATTTCTGGATGAATGGGTACGTGAACAAACAAAATTGTCGTATTTAAAAGAATACAAATCCACATGAGATCTAAGAGCGTCCAATGCATCCCAAAAAGGTCACTGTTTGGTGACGTCATGAAGTAACTTGGCTTGGAATCTCTTCACTTCTTATTTTTGTTTAATTGTTCTATTTTTACTTGTATTTTATTTTACTGTTATTTTATTTCAGGTTTTTTGCTTAATATAATTTTCAACAATTTTTTTAATTCTTCTTTTTATTTAGTTCTTTTAGGGATTTCAAATCATTTTATATAATATCAGACACTGGAAGTCCAAACTATTGAAATTCTGAATTTTATAAGTTTACGTATTGCAAAAAATCAAGTTTCCAATTTATACAAGTAACAGTAAAAATAAAAATAGGATAACTTTGATATCCTATTCGTTCTGAATTAATATTCGTTCTTCTCAACAATGAATTAATTTGTGATTTATAATAAATATTTTTTCTACTCATCGTTCGTCAATACAATGATCAGTTACACTAATATCAATTGATGAAATGAGTTTATAATGCAGATAAAAGAATGAGTGATTTTAGTGTCACTAGTTCCATTTGAAGAAGGGTTTTTTCCTTTTAAATAAACTCTTTAAGTTGATTTTTGTAGATAAATATAACCCACAACAATTTAAATACAGTGTAAATCACCACTTTCTCACATGCACAGATCTTTCTAAAAATGTTGCTTCAGTGCTCTTGAATCTCCATAAAAATGGTTGCCATAAACGTTCCATGTACTTTTGCCCAATATACTGTAAAATATTTGTCTACGACTATCATCCATCATTATTTTTCCGTCCTATCGGATCCTCAGCGACGTATCTCATACATCTCAGCACTGAGGTGAACCTTCGGTATATAACAAACGGAAACCTGGCTCCGATGAAGAAATAAACATTTTTATGTTGTTTTTACAGTCGACTCGGATTAAAATTGGTTGTGGCTGGAGGATGGTTTGAAACGCAATGAAAATTTTTGAACAATAATTTAGTTAGTGTCTGTTGTAAACACGAACATTTGCAGACAAATCATATTTTCTACCACAGTTACATAAAACGTGAATTATCCCATTATAAACAAACCTTTCTGAACATATTCTTCACATGGGTTACAGACATAGTAGGAAAAATAAAAATTTGAACAAATTTGGCGAATTTTGAATTTTAAATTGACGATTTTTAGATATTATTGTTAATTTATTCATTTGAAAAATTATTTTTCTTTTATTTGGTAGGCAATTTACATTAGTATAAGTTACTTATTGATTGCAGCTCTTCAGAAAAGTAGATTCATTAAATTGTAGAAAAAACTGTGGGATCTTTAATATTTCAACAATAAAGGTCTTCTCTCGATATGAAGAAAAGTCAAAACTTCAAATGAATTATGGAAAATCGCCAAAACCTTTCATTAATAAAAAAATCACCATTTGAAGAAGGTTGAAAAATACTTATTTATTTCACTGGATTAGACAGCATTCAGTAGTCAAATTAATCTTTTATTACAGATATATCTGATTCTACTGAGGTATTCAGTTCATACTAATTGTCACCTATTAGAAATATTGCTATGTCGTCTGGAAAACTGATTATTCTTCTTTCAGTTTGTACATTAAAAAAATCATTTATATATGAAGGAAAACATAATGGTAAACACACAGTTTGCTGCCATTTTTTTTACTGTTCCTAGGTAATTTGGGTCTGCGGATTCCAAAAATGCCACCAGATTCGCTTCATCAGATCGTTTTCCGAAAATACGTCAACAGATCACATTTCTAAGATATAGGGTAATTTAACGCAGCACTACCTATATATATGTAGTGTTGCTACCCACCAAATAAACGAAACAGGAATACAAAGTCAGATATTTTTTGGTACAACAATAAAGTTACAAAAATCATCACACATATCTGCCAAAAAAACTTTTCATGTAATCTAACCAACATCGCAGCACAAATCTGTTATTTA
The DNA here is from genome assembly GCA_015342065.1 of Leptinotarsa undecemlineata. Classification (NCBI taxonomy): domain Eukaryota; kingdom Metazoa; phylum Arthropoda; class Insecta; order Coleoptera; family Chrysomelidae; genus Leptinotarsa; species Leptinotarsa undecemlineata. The sequence goes on along the minus strand of WOGP01001640.1, from coordinate 3,572 downwards.
AGCTTTAAGCGGTCCCATTGTTCCTCACTAAGGTCACCAAGATTTTCTGGGAAACGGTCTAAGTGGCTGTGGAGGTATTGAATTTTAATACTCATATGAAAACCGTGTTTGTTAAAATTGTTGAGCATTTCTTCCACTAAATCCCGCTAATTTTCCGATTTATTGGTTCCAAGAAAACTTTCCACAACTTTCACAAAAGAGCACCATGCATTACACTGAATTTCAGTCATCATTCTGTAAAATGCGAATCTTTCATAAGTTGTCGTATCTGAGGCCTATCAAATATTCCGTCTTTCGATTTTTTTTTTACTAAGTGCAGGGAATTTGCTGGACAAGTATTCGAAACAAGGACGATACTGGTCTAGGGCCTTAACAAATTGTTTCATCAGCCCTAGTTTAATATGTAACGGAGGTAATATTATTTTCTCTCGGTCGACCAATGCTTTGTTAACTACGTTAGCTTCTCCTTGAAGTAAAGCATCTCTAGAATGCCATTTTCTTGTAGTCCAATGTTGGTCCTTATCTCTGCTATCCCAAAGATACAGGAAACAAGGATATTTTGTATAGCCACCTTGTTGTCCCAGGAGAAAGTTCACCATTTTGAAATTAACACAGATCACCCACTGATGTTAATCATACTTGATGTTTTTCAGCACCAGCGATATTATTTTATATTCTTCTTTTAGTTTTGTAGAATGCCCAATTGGTATACTCCCATATTTCTTACCATTATGTAGAAAAACACACTTTAAACTTCGTTTGGAACAGTCAATAAAAAGACACCAGTGATCAAAAAACCATATCATCTTGCTGAGAAAAAAAGGCGAAAGATCTTTTTCTCTATTACGGTAGTAAGTAATTTTGGAGTCTGGGTCAAGAAGTTTCTTTTCCTTTAGCCTGGAGGCCGAGCAACTCGGAAGAATCCTTTGCAACTCTCTAATAAGATCGCTTAAGCTGCTCAAGCTGATGTGGAATTGGTCTTATTGCTGAATCCAGGTTAGGATATGTCCAAGTATGTCGATTGTTACGATTAATGCCCTGTATATTCACAAGACAGAAATAGCAATCGTCAAAATGATTTTTTGGTTCCCTCCATACCATTGAAACATCAAACAAGACAAGTTTTGCACACTACATGTAGAGCCCAGGATTTATCTTGATCTCCTAAATGAACAACAAAATGGGCTTGATATGCCCTTTTTATCACAAACTGGTTTTCTACTTTTCTTTACAATGTACTCGCCACATATGTAGCAAAAAACGTACAGGTTATTCACACAACAACGCCTGCTTTTTGGAGTCATGGTTTTCAGTTGTCAAAAACAACTCTTGCAACGAAACTTAAGTTCAACCTAATTTTTACAATGGAATGCAGTCGACTTTATAGGAATTCATTAAGGCCATTTCAGAGAAAATACTATTTACTTATCGAGCAATAGGTAAGAAGCAATTAGCGCTAATTTCATGTTATGGGCATTTCCAAGAAGTACACTTTAATAAGGAATCATTACTATGCATTTGTCTTGGAATTTGGTAAGTTTGTTTATAAACATATTGCAATTATAGTTGTGGAATATACAGAAATGTAAGAATATTTAAGCATTTGATTAGTATATTATATCTTGAAAACTAGAGCTGATACAAAGAAAAGGTTTGTAGTTTTGGAATCAGCACAGATGAATTAACCAAAATCAGTTGATTTTTTTAGGCATCAAGACAAACTTTTTTTTTGGTGAGCTGTGATAATTGGTCCCATTACTGTACTTTGAGGCACACAGCTAAGCATTTTCATCGAAAGTGGAATAATGTTAAATTAATTAAGAAATGCCATCCTGAGTTGACCTTCCTTCCTAAAACCCAAATTTCATTTCAGAGAGAGCATACTTTATTTCTTCAAGTAAGAAGTAAGTGACTTTTATTCTTACAATACAATTTTTTAAATATTTCAGTAAAGTTTTTAATCAACGAGATGGGTCTATAATTACGCACTATAAACTGTTTTTTGCCGTTCTTATATATGAGAATCACAAACAAATTATATTTTTTATGTTTCATATTTCTTCTGTATTTTTTGCAATTCCATAGAAAACTAAATGGGGACTCTATCATTTTCAGGAATTTCAAGTTTAGTTTTTAGCAAAAAATGTTCGTTTTTCGGCTCTTTCACTTTTCTGTCGAGAACTTTCAATTTTCTCTGATTTTTACAGCAAATAGTTCAAATTCCTTATTAGCGTTATGTATTTTCTTGGAAAGATTTTCATTCAATAGTTCAAGAAAGCTGCATAAGTCTTCTTTAGTTTTTTCTTTATTATTTTACATAATATTTCTGAATGAACTCGCCACTGTCAGTAAAATCCTAAGCTATTTATTGTAATAGTTGTGATGTTTTTTGTACACATTATTTGTTAATTTATTTTAGTCAGATCACTTCAATTCCATAGAAGAGTTGTAATTTTTTACGGAATATGAATAACTCATTGTTCTTTATTCACATGTCTGATATTTAAATAATGTGATAATATAATCGTGAAACTTACTGAAATCACCTTACGATTATTTTGAGTTCCCCCTATTCCTAAGAGGACGACTAATTAAAACAAGCTAATCAACATTACATCGATTCTGCTCGCCGATCGCTTCCATTATTCACTCATCCACAAACATTTCAATAGTGAAAGTATAATCCTAAATTAGATTCCTTTTACTTTTATTCATAAGCAAATGGGCAGGAACAGCATTCAGTACGAAATCCATGAGGCTTGCCATATTATACAATGACTCATTCACCGTTATGAATCCATTCCTATCGCCCTTCCTGAAGTTTTTCTATACTTTCTAAATGGATTCCTTTCTATCAATAACATAAATGGAATACGTATAAATTTCCTATACTCGTATCTCATTGAAAGATTATCAGAGGGTAACTAGAACTATCTAGGCTACTTAGAGTCGATTGGGATACGGGGAGAACTGCTTGACGGGTTGATACAGAAATGTGGTTTATTAGATATAAAGAACGGTATAAGGGCTGGTTACTGTTTGACATTTTGTAACATCCTGGATGTTTTATTTCATTGTGTTGCACATGCTGATAAAATAGAACTGACAACAACGATTGATTTCCATATATAGGGTGTTTATCAATAATATGTTGATATAATAATAATAATGAGGATGTTATTTTTAGGTAAAATATCTAGGGTAATATCAAAGTTATCAGGGAAAGAAAAAGTGTTTGTTATTAATTAACACACTGTTGAATAATGAAATAATTATGTGATAGCTTGAATTCCTCATAGATAAACATTGCTAAGTTAAAAGTATGTGAATCCTCAAATGAGGAAAGTTCTATTGAATCTTTGGACAAGCGAACCGTAGATCAAAAAAAAAACACAAATAACCGTCTTAAATTTCAACATGTTATTCATAAACACACGGTTGAATAATGAAATATCAAAATCAATATAAAAATCAGAAAATCTTTATTTCCGTAGACCTAGGGAAGGCATGGAAAAAGTCACATAACTCAGTACAATTACAATGAGGTCACAATCATAAAACAACATAATTAT